>JAGGAW010008609.1:0-53990 GCA_017657375.1 Termitomyces sp. T27 | reverse complement strand
TCTAAGAGATCTGTGCAATACTCGTAAAAGCCGAAGTCATCCGAAATCTCATTTCATATCTGGTCCATCGACAGTATTGTCAATGGGAGTTGAAATCCTGAGATGACGCGGCCACGTGCCGCTCATGTTGAAACGGTCATGACTCACAGAGGCTCTATCCACATTTAACGTAACAAGTTGACGGTACATAGCGGTAAAGGACAGAGATCAGGCCTCTCTCAAGTTACAAAGTATCACCAATAGTACCAGCGAGGTTTATCATCCGTATTCAACACCTTCTTCAAGTTCTCGATCATCTCTGGATTTGGCTTCCCGAAACATTCACGTGGATCGTCCGTAATACGTGCAAGGGCAATGCAAGTATGGACCGACCCGCTTCTGGTCGTGGCATCGGTCAATTTCGCGTGACCTGACGCTTGGGCGCGGTCCATGAGGTCCATCGCAGCCAGGTAAATGGTGTTGTCTCGGTCGGTTGGAGTGTCGATCGTACCAAGTTCTTTTTGAAGACCGTACTTGAGGAGCGCACCCTCATCGACGAGATATCCCCAGACTTTATTTCTCATATCGCTAGGTACTTTGGTCAAGTCAGGAGACCAACACTATGTGAGGAAGACGAACAATATGCTTTTTGTTTGTTTCAGAATCGAAGGCTAGAACACAATGTAAGAATAAGGATTGGACACTGAACAGTGAATGGATGATGAGAACCCACCGTTAATAAATGTTGTCGTTGAGGACTTGAAGTGGCACTGTATGACGAGTGAACTTTCAAAGTCCTTATATAAGTCGGTCAACTTGACCACGTGCTAGTCTCCTAAAGTCGATCTGATATATCACGTGCTCCCTTTGATGGATCACCGATCATCGATCATCGACTCAGAACAGGATACTTACAAAAAAAGCCATTTTGCAGCATCTTGCCAGCTTTTGTTTTTGCCAGCCACTGGCCAGCCATCACTCCAGCCATTGTGGTCCCATTCATCCCATGTGACGAAACAAGTACCGGGGACTAGGGTTCACCAGGGTTCAATGCTCCTCACATACTACACACCACGCGCACGTTGTATTTCAAACGCCGTTCATCTCATATCGATAAGTATGTATTTGTGGCAGATTTCCGAGTTCCTGGATGTGTCCATTGTAAACCGGTTTGTCTACCAATTGGACCCCATTTTTGTGGGTCACCTGGAGGCACGACAAGGATGCGTTACTGAAATATGGCACAATTTCAAACGCCTTTCGTCACATGGGCAACACATGGGTAGGTAGGACCTGGTAAGTACGATAGGTGGTTAGTATCGGTAAGTTTTCGACTGGCTCCGTTGCTACAGACGTCCTCATCCCTCAGCATTTCGAGAGCTGCTATTGTCCAGATCATCCCCGGCCCGATGAACTGTGTACTTCAGTCTTGGGTACCACTGACAACAGCTGAAAACACATACGAAAACATTAGGAGCCGTCAGTGGCCCTAGGTCCCCCTGCCGGCCACATATGCTCACATGTAACTCCGACTCGTAAGGTACCGGGCCTCAGGCCTCAGGGATGACACTGTTTCCTAGCACCTCCCCGCAAACGGGTGCCTTCCGTGTCACATGGATAAGTACCCGAAAACCTACCGACGGAAATTTCCATTGTTATATGTCTATTGTAACACCGATTTGGTTCATGATGCATTCTGAATGAACCCCATATTTGTCAGAGGAATTTCATGTGTTATCAGATATAAAATGGTGGTGCAACAAACTCGAAATTCCTCACTCTGGCAACATGGACCACGTCACTCCCTCCACTTTCGTTTTATCCGGCCGCACCGCTGTCACCGAACGCCGCGGCATCTATGCTGAATCACTTGCCATGTCACGCGAATTCAACGTGCGCAACGTTGAGTTGCCCTGGTATACATCCTGGAATCAGCATTTGATGGAACTTATTGGCAACCACAATCCACGGCTCTTACTCTCGCCCCAATACTTGCTATGGGTTGATCCTAATAAACCTGTAGAGCCTGAAGGTCAAGGGGATACCGAGGGAGGCTCGGAGATCGATGATTCTGTCTATCCCGAAGTCACAGCGTTGGGTTCCCCAGCAGATGACACTGGGATTTCTGGACAAAACAGAGTCCAGAATTGGCTAGCGAAGGTAGAGCCCGAGTCCCCTCCTTCGCGTGGCCATATTATATCATCTGGGAATGGCACTCTAGAGTTCCTATCTCTCGACGCAGAAGATGACGTGGAAGAAGACAGCATCCTCATTGATCCATTCGATATCAGCCATGTCACCATGTCGGATACAAAAACTGCGCCGGACGGAAAATCTGGTGCCAGAATTGCCGACTTCGCTATCATTTATGTCATTCCGAAACGAATTTCCGAATTTCCTCTTCGATATCGTGGATTCCGCATATACAGGTTATGGGTCAAGGTACTTGTGGAAAACAAGCGCTATGTAGACCGCGCTCTCTCTGGAGCCACACACGATCGTAAAGTCACTGCAAGGATAAGAGAAGCGAGGCAGGATGTGACTGTGCAAGCTGCGGTTCTCTTTCGCGCCAACAATGTCACATCCGTCAGAGCAATCGCAGCTGCGGGTCCCTATTGGAGTACTTGTGTTCTGAAACTGGCCGAGAACAATATTTCGAAGAAGGACTTCAATGAGGCTCTCACTCGCAAAGGCGAGGTGGGGTTAAAGCTCATCCGCTCCACCGTCAAACCGTGCGAGTGGAGCAGTATAGTTCGCATGGGGACTCCAGCCTCTGATGCATTGCTCCGGCCTATCCATGATGCATTGGCCCGACTTCCGGGTGAGGTCGAGGTTGAATGATTCCGAGAGCTGGAATCATAAGGGCACCCGTGTTATGCGTTCTCAAATTAATATTCCTTGTCATAGGATAACTACTCGTCGCACAATGACAGGACGGATGATGTACTCAGAAATCAATTAAGTGTCATTGCACAAGCACGCTAGGTGTGATGATTCCTCGGAATGCGACGACACAGTTGTTGATGCATCGTACCATTGGATTATATTTGGTGTATATAACTTAGTTTCAACTTGACAAACAATGGTTATGTCAAGACAATATCTTGAGAGTGACACCCGTTCAGAGTCGGGGCTTGTGCATCTCACCCAGGACATACCACCTAAACAACGAAGGTTACTCTCTCTCAGGTCACAGAGCATAACCAACAGTATTATCGAGGTTCTTTATCTACATTCAACACCTTTCAATTCTCAATCAGCCTTACGATGGTGACTTTTAGATCATTCGTAATGCGTGCACGGGCAAAGCATATTCCGGTTCTGATGGTCGATTTCGCGTGACCTGACGCATCGGGATGGTCCAAAGAGGTTCATCGCAGCTAGGAAAATGGTGTTGTCTCGGGCGATTGGAGTGTCGGCCGTACCAAAGTCTTTGAAAACCGTATTCGAGGAGCGGCCCCTCATCGAGGAGATAGATATCCTCAGACTCCATGTCTCATGTTATTTGTGAGTAAGGCGAACTTCTAAATGCTTTGCTTCAGAGCTTCAAGCATAGAGTAAGTTCAGGCAAAAATACTTAACGGACAAGGACTGAATGTTAAACTCACCAGGAACCAAGTCTTTGCACTGAGAAGTTGAATGACACTGAATGACGAGCGCTCCAAAGGTTCACGAACTTTCGTTAGTGACGTTACCCTTAGATCAGTCTTGTGATCGGATCTATCGATTTTCGTGACATAACTACATAGCGAACATCAAACTCCCCACCATCATGTCCACCTCCCTTGATCTACTAAAGCAGACTGGCACCGTCGTCGTCTCTGACTCTGGTGACTTTGAATGTAAGTTTCACTATCGGAAAATGAGTCCCTCTGATTTCTTCAAATATCAAGCGATCGATGTCTATAAGCCACAGGTGAATTACTCGACCGACGATGCAGAAAGAAAAATTGCTTAAATAGTTGTAGGACGCGACAACCAACCCGTCTTTAATCTTGGCTGCGGCCAACAAGCCCGGCTATGCGAAGCTCATCGATGTTGCTATCAAGTACGCCAAAGAAAAGGGTGGGGATATCGATGCGCAAGCCAATGCCGCCTTGGACAGGCTGGTCAGTATTTTTGTAGTTCTGACATTCATATAACTCACAATTATAGCTGGTTGAGTTCGGCAAGGAAATCTTGGCTATCATCCCTGGTCGCGTCTCGACTGAAGTCGATGCACGGTTATCCTTCTCCAAGGAGGGAACGAAGGCCAAGGTACGTGGTTCGGCGTATCTCAACAAAGTGTATAATAAAGTATCCGAACTTTTAGGCTAAGGAGCTCATCGCTCTCTACGACTCAATCGGTGTCAAGAAAGACCGTGTACTGATCAAAATCGCATCAACATGGGAAGGTATTCAGGCTGCCCGCGAACTCGAGCGTGACGAGGGTATCCACTGTAACCTTACCCTTCTCTTCGGCTTCGGTCAAGCCGTTGCTTGCGCTGAAGCCGGTGTTACTCTTATCTCGCCGTTCGTCGGTCGTGTCAGTCCTGAGTAACCACGGTTCGATGGACGTTTACTGATTAGTCCCCACCATCAGATCCTTGATTGGTACAAGAAGACGACAGGAAAGAACTACGAGGGTGACGAGGACCCTGGTGTCAAGTCCGTTACCAAGATCTTCAATTACTACAAACAGCATGGTTACAAGACCATCGTCATGGGTGCCTCTTTCCGCAACGTTTGTCCCTCAATTTCAGATCTCAAGTATTGAGCTGACTGTGTATTGAAACGTTAGACCGGAGAAATCAAGTCTCTCGCTGGTGTCGACTTCCTGACCATCTCACCGGCCCTTCTCGAGGAGCTCAAGAACTCAACTAACCCTGTTCCCAAGAAACTCGACGCTGCACAAGGTGACGTCACATCCCCGATTCAACAACTTAAATGAGATGCTAATAATTTTGGCCTCTTGTTTAGCCGCGAAAGCCGACCCCATCCCCAAAGTTTCTTACATAGATGATGAGGCCGAGTTCCGCTGGGCTCTCCTCCAAGACCAGATGGCATTCGACAAACTTCATGAGGGTATTAAGAAGTTTGCCGAGGACGGCGAAACCCTCAAGGAGCTACTTAGGAAGAAGCTTTCTGCCTGATTTCCTCTTTTCGTGATTATACTTTCCTACTTTTTGTAGCTCACACTCTCTGAAGATAGAAATTCAAGATTTGTATTTTTGGTATCATGACGATCATAATGTTCCGTTTAATATACCATTGCGGTCATGAGGAGATTCGGAGTCCCTCAGTAGTAATCAATATTTGATGATACGGATGTGGCAAGTCGAGTCGACATTGCATATCGAGGCGGTCACAAGTGGTTTCAGAAGACCGCTAACGTCTTGGACCAAGTGGTGCTTATGCTCTGCTATCATGGTTGGTTGATCAGACCAGTGCAAACGTGGTCGTTAGGTAGAATAAACCCAGCCCAGATCCAACCCCCAAAATCCAAGCTGGGATCCTTATGTCTACTCTATGTATGGGGACTGTATGGGGAGAACCGACTTCGATGCACATTTGGGAATATCAAGGACATGCCAAGGCATGGGATTGGGGAGAAGGGGTCTTCCAACGGAAGTTGATTTTATGCGGTTTCGTGATTGTAACAAGCGTTCCTGCACATGGATCGTCCGTAATACATGCAAGTACAATTCTGCGTGGCGGCCGATCACATCCATCGGACAACGGTACGTGGCGCAAAGGCCAAGCTGATTGAATTTAGGGAATACAACCCTCTCTGGAGCCACAGAGTATCGCCAGTCACCATCACCAATAGTACCATTGAGGTTCTTCATCTGTATTTAACACCTTCTTCAGATTCTCAATCAGCTCCTGCGATGGCTTTCCAAAACATTCACGCGGATCATCCGTAATGCGCGCAAGAGCAAAGCAAGTATGAACCGATCCGGTTGTGGTGGAGGCACCAGTCAATTTCGCGTGGCCTGACGCATCGGCACGGTCCAAGAGGTCCATCGCAGCGAGGAAAATGGTGTTGTCTCGAGCAGTTGGAGTGTCGTCCGTACCAAAGCCTTTTCGAACACCGTACTCAAGGAGTGCGCCCTCATCGATGAGATATCCCCATACTTGATTCCTCATATTACTAGGCCGAGTCAGAAATCTGCACAGTAAGATGCGAGGAAAGCGAACTTCTGAGTGTTTCGCTCCAGAGTCTAGAGCATGGAGTAAGTTGAGGCAAAGATACTCATCGGTTAATAGTTGAACTCACCCCAGTAACAAGTCTTCGCACCGAGAGGCTTTGTATATTACTTGCACTGAGAGGGTGAATGGCACTGGGTGACGAGCACTGCGATGTTTCGCGAACTTTCGTGGCACTACGCGACCACGTGCGATACACATGACTTTCGGAAGTTGGAAAACTTCTTCGTGTCAGGGACTCGGGCAAGACTCAGGACTCTCAGAGACTCCGAGTGCTGTAAAATCAGTGGTTTTCAACTGTGGCTACTATTATCCGTATTCAAAATACTCTAAAATCAAATTCAGCGTGTCCAAGACCGGGGAACAATATTAATGAGATCATGATTTTGAGTTGCAGATTGCACACAAATCGCGGTACTCACACCATAACATAACACGGTAACACTCTGGTCAACTCGAAAAGCCCGGACTCCGAGTCATAGTGGATCTTATTTCACGTTCAATTTTCCAGATTCTCGGAGCGCACGGAGATTCAAGTCGTAAGGTGTCGTGTTCATCATTAGAATATTAATATAATATAGTAACAATTGTAGTACTTGGGGTAGTCGTGGTATTCGTGCTATCGATACATGCCTCTCAGAGGTCAAATTATAGTCCGATTTCTGTAAAGGAAAGTATGTGCGCACGTTGGGCGGGATACGTCAAAAGAGAGTGTGGTGCGCAGGGGGTCGGTATCTTGTCGTGAGTATGCGCCGAACTTGAGCCAGGAAATAATGTCTTTTTTAGTGCAGTGGCATGGCAGTCTTGCGAAGCGGAGGGTCGACGGAATTAAGGAGAAGGATATGACCCGATGTTTACGAGCGGAGGACAGCCCAAGCTGCGACTCCCGCGACGGCACCAAGAAGAATAAAGATAAGAAGGGCCCAAAGGCACCTCAGCGCCCAACGAACCTCGGTCCTTCTCATCTCGGCGATGACAAATTGGCGTTCTGACTCCGTTTTGTCCGCCATCCACGCAACCTCAACATCCGACTCATTGTCAGGCGCGTGTAGAGGCAACCAAAGGATCCAAGCTCCAAATAGCCAGAATGGCGGGAAGACTAGAGAACACAAGTCAACATCAAATATATAAAAACCTCACTAGATGATACTCACAGAATCCAAATTTGAAGAGATATTTCGCGAGTGTCACAGGCTCAGGGGCCTTAAGTGAGTATGTCGGAGGCAAATCTTCGACGTAAGGAGGAAGCACGTCGGCAACGTCAAGGTCATGCCTGCTCTCATGGGTACGCGTAGTCGAGAGAGTGTAGCCGAAGAAGTCATCAAGTGGGCTGCGTTCCACGGGCACCACTGATGGTGGCGTGCGTGTGGTGTTGGTCACCGCGGTGGTAGGGAGAGGTAGCGTTGGCTGGGTCTCGAGGTCGAAGGTGGTGGTGCTGGCGTCGAAGACAGGCATCGTAAAACAGATTTTGGTGGTAGCTGGAGGATTTGGCGTTGAATCGGAGGTGCTGAGTGTGGCATCGTTAACGTTGTCATTTATAAGTATTGAGCGTTAAGTTAACCCTGAGGACAGTGGATTGGTCGATGAAGGTCGATGAGCAAAACCAATTGATTGACGTGTTACCCCATTGTCCACTCTGAAGAAAATTACCCAATATAGAATATCATCGAAGTGCAGGTGAAATTACCAAATAAAGTAATTTCCCTCGGATGAAAATTTCCTTGTTTTCTGTGCCTAGCTCCAAAAATTGAACCTTGGACCGGGCGGAAAAAGCTGACTAGCTCGCGGTGTAGCAGGGTCATCTTCATTGAGGATCTTCGTCTCTCAATCTCTTATTATTGTGGCAATAGCATGATGTTGGCAATCTTCTGCGTGTTATGATGACCTTAGTATAATCTCTCGAAGTTGACTCTGTCATGACGCAATCGGGTTTTGCATTGTCATTGACTGCACCCTTATCGCCTCGTTTCAAACCTTTCTTAACATGTCGCTAGCTATTCGTTATTATTGAACGTTGAACCCTGCTATGTCTTCTTTTCTTTTCTGTCTCTTTACATACATCAAAAACGACGACACCAATGATACACATAAATCTGAACAAATGATTCACAACGCGAATATTTACTTTATTGGATAGATTTATTTAACCACAATTAAGATCTTCAATCATCTTTGCGTTCAGAATCCCATTGCGGCGAGGGTCTGCGGGAAGGTACCCTCTTTCGCGAGGAACTGCTGGGCATCCAACATCCTAGGCGGAAAAATAAGAATGAGTAAAAAAGGTCCTGACAACGCAGTGAATAGCACACATGGTGTGAACAAGTTTGATGGCGCCAGGGAGCGTGATATTGAACTGGTTGAGAGTACCTGCGACTGAGGGGTCGAGACGGCTGACAGTACTCGTGAACGACGGGACAGCAGTAGAGTTAGCCACGCCGGAGAGGGACGACGCTAAAATCCTATACGACCATTTATGGATAACTAGAATACAGATAAGAAGCAATTGAGGCTTACGACGTGACATCGGCCATGAGTATACTGATGTCGTCGTTGGTTGGAAGAACGGTAGTCGAACCACTGCTGACAGGGGTAGCTGCGAGGGCGCTTTCTGCAGTGTTGAACGCAGTGATGAGATTGTTGACCTGAGTGCCGACGGTACCGTCGTCAGCGGTCTCGTTGGCTTGCAACAACTCTAAATGTTTGCACGAGTCAGCATGGAGCAAGTATTCCGGGTTTACGGAGACAAGAAGTGCAGAATAATGGATCAGGCTGAGTGAAAGGTTTGACTTACGGATAGTGGGCGCAATGACATGCATGGCCTCGTCGAGGCTACTGACAATATCGTTGATGGCGGCGTTAGTGTTGGTCGTCTGCCGCGTCCTGAGAGGGTTAGCAACAGCAACAGCTGCTGCGGCGAGAGCGAAGAAAGTGCGGAACGCAAGCATGATTCTAGTCGAGTCTACTGTGAGGGGAAGCACAGAGTTGAGGGGCGCCAAAGAAAGAACACCAGCAGTCTAAAAGACACTCTCTTGGGTATGAGAGAATTTTGCGAGACTGTGTGTGAGCTTCTGCATTTGAAATGTTTTTGGAACGTTAGGACGGGAGGTGGTCCAATCATACTTGACGCGATTGAAAGGGCGGGGATCAGACGAAAATCGTGGAATTTCTGAGCATGTAATACTTTGCTAAAGTGCGGTGTGTGATGAGACGCATGGTGAACTTCCTTATGATAGTTTGTAGAGTTCCAGGTGGCTTTTCAGAGACGTCGACACTAGATAGTCAAGAATTTGGCTCAGAACTAGTATGATAAGTATGACCAAGTACAAAATACAAATTTCAACCTCCGCCACGAATTGATCGTTCTTTTCTCTTCCCACCATGTCCCATCGCTGGGAATGACGATTTCTCTGATTACACGCTTCGTGAGACCTCTAGTTATCACAAATTGGCGCATTCCAGTACGTTTGCTGAGGCACCAAGGTTTCGAGCTCACGGATGGCCCCGCGACGGTCGCTACTCACCATTATCGCGCTGGCTCGGCAACCATGATCATCAAACAAGTTGTTCTTTCTCGGTGTTGCTTCTGAATTTCCAAGGAAAATTGTCTTTCGCTGTCTGAAATCTTACACTGCTACTACCACTTCGAGATCACAAACGCCGTCTTCGTCAAACTTTCGTCCTCATAGCTGGTTTTTGCCTGACGGTCGCGGCGCTATATTACTTAAATACGAGGTGACTTTATCGGAAAATCTCCGAACTCCGCAGTCGTGCTATAAATTTACTCATTTATACGATAGGTATTGGAAACTTGAATTAGGCTACACCAGTATTACCCATATTTCCGGATCCGGGTTCACACACTCTTAGTTCCCCGTGTTTAGTGACATGTTGGCGGCATCTTTTTCATGTAGCCTCTGTCTTAGCCATCCCTTCCCCATCCGCCCCGTGTGTATTGAGAACGTTTCGAGCCGGATCCGGGACGGCTCTCGAACCTTGTTTTTCTGTCTAGGGTGGACCAAAATCCAACGGGTATATATGAGCATTCAAATCTATAGGTTGCTAGGAATCCCACAATCACAGACCAGACCGAGGTTCTGGAAGGGTCCAGGGCTTTGTGTATATCAACTTAGTCTCGACTGAAGCACGCACATAATTACTTCGGCGTCAAGGCCTAAGGCACGATGCGACTCGCCCCGTCAAGGAAAAGAAGTGCAAGCGGTAAGTCCTTCATCATCTCAATGTGGAGTCGTGTCGTGGCGCGCATTGAAGAAAGGGCTGCACGTCGATGTCGTTGAAAATGTAGTCCTACGACCTTGGCTATTCGGATTCCATTTTTCCTGCAGCGGAAAGTGCTTTAGAAAAGTCATGCCAGTTGGTACCAAACGAGGGTTGGCTGGAGGAATTTCCAAGTGATGAGATACCTCATATTAAGTACCAAAATGACTTCATGTTTACTTGAACTCTAGAAAGCATCGCTGATCAGTCTTTGAGGTCCTTCGCAGTATTGAGTCAAGTGGGCGAGTTTCTGTTTTGGGTATGTGTAACGGGATAACCTTTAGGACCAGTTTTAAGACTATAGTATCACGGTATACAAGTTAGGCAAATGTGTTTAGACCTGGCTCAGACTTTTGAGTGCACACTTACGGGTAGTTCCATTCTAGATGTTATGGTAATTCTTGCATCCGTGTTATATGCTGCTCTCTGTCGAGATTGAAAAATTGATGATCTCGACTTTGACCAGACAGCGCGGGGCAACCGCGGGTCGGGCCAGAGTTATTTATCTAATCACAACTCGATCACGTGTGTCGAAAAATTGCCAAGTGGCCTGATTCCTGATGTTGGAGCAGGAAACATAAAACCCGATGATGAAAAGTTATTCTTTTTCCCTTACGCCAGAAAAGCGCTAGCTCGAGCGCGCAACCTCGGTCCCCGGCTGCGAAGTCTTTATAACTATGGATCTCGTGCTTCACGTTGCAGATGAGCTTATTCTCGACAAACTTTGGGCCAAGGTCGTCCCATTGTCCGCCTTCGCCAGCTCATACCAATCCTCACTCAACAGTACACTCGCAATTCCAGTCGGAAATGCTGCATCTGCGTGGTCACAGATAGTAATGCACTTGCCGCATCCACCTATACCCGCGGATGACCTTGTGTCGCTATTCTCGACCGCTGCCTCTTCCAGTTCAATACCACAAATTTCCGCGTGGCCCAGAGATTACCTCCCACGACAACTCATCTCACTATGTACAATTACTCTCATCGGCATTCACGTTCTGTATTTCCTTTTCGCCTGGCTCTCGTACGCCTTTATATTCAACCACGACATGATGCGTCATCCCCGGTTTTTGAAGAACCAGATCAAACTTGAAATTCAATGCAGTCTACGCGCATTCCCTACAATGATGCTGTTGACACTTCCGTGGTTCCAGGCAGAGGTGATGGGGTATTCAAAATTGTACGACGGGCTGGACACGTATGGCTACTTCTATCTTGTTGCGTCAGTGCCACTGTGGGTATCTTCACCTTGTTTCGGGGTGTGGTGACTGATAGCGTAATCCAGATTCCTGCTTTTTACGGATTATTGCATCTATTGGATCCACCGATGGCTTCATATACCAGTGTTCTACAAGATGCTTCACAAGCCCCATCACAAATGGATTAGTATGTTGTCTTCATTCTATCTGAGTCGCTACTGAATGGAGCTCTGTAGTTCCTACGCCGTTCGCTTCTCACGCTTTCCACCCTGTGGATGGCTACCTCCAATCCGTGCCGTACCACCTTTTTATATTCCTCTTCCCTCTTCATCGAATGTTGTATCTTGTGCTCTTCGTCCTCGTCAACTTCTGGAGTATATTCGTACGTTTCCGCAACCCAGTTATTGTGCTTGTTGATTGACTACATGCAAGATCCATGATTCCGATATGATAACTGGTCATGCATTGGAGAAGGTTATTAACGGTCCCGCACACCATACCCTGCATCACATATACTTCACCGTAAACTACGGCCAGGTACGTCATTGTCTTTATCAAGCAAACCATCCATTAACCTTATCTGTGCAGTACTTTACATGGGCAGACCGTTTCGGTAACTCGTACCGGCAGCCCGAATCGTCTCTGGACCCCCTACTTGAGGTTCAAGCGCTTGACAAGGCCAAAAAACAATAGACAGTGGCTTTGGGGGACCCATATATTTAAGTATCTAACCTAATCTACATTACAAGCCGTCCTTTGTAATTGCGGCTTGTACTCATTATACCACTGACACCACGCATATGCACATACTTTCATGACCTGGAATGAAATCCTTTCGCAACCACTCATAAGTATAAGCCAACGGACGCGCTAGAAAATGCCGAGTGAATTTCTACGATATTTTGTATGACGCACTGTTTTTTACGTATCTATTTTTGATTCTTTGCGCGGTTGAAATTCATCAAATGTTGCACACCATCGCAGTGAGCCTTTGACCGGTGATCGCAAAATACGAGCAAAAGTCATCAAACATTGATCAAACAGCTGCTTCAAGCCTTCGGAGACCCACATTTACTGCGGTCTCACGCGGTTGTGTCAATGTCACGGACTTCGACTAACTTCCATGATCAGAGATTCTTGATATACTATATATATGTCATGAAGATCTATCCTTTTCGGCGGTGGATCGTCCAGGACTGTTAAAAATCATCTTACGAGCCAACTCACCAAATTGAAATGACACGGCATTGTTCGGATGCTAAGTACTTATGAGGGGACCCGTGTATCGCATTGACTTGGGCGCCCTCAGGTCACCGCCATTGATCTCCAAGCTGCCAAGTCCTTGGTAGATAGTTACTACTTACGGACAACTATAAAGTCTCCAGTATTGTTCTGGGTAGAATGTTGCTACATAGAATGGCGACGGCTCTAGGTTCTTGCAACGATGAGGGTGTCCAATCACCGTGTCGGGAGACAAGAAGGAAACATATCAAAGGTCACTGATCGTAAAGAACCGCCACTGTTCAGTTGTCAGACCTCAGTGTAACTCCTTCTAGCAGCAGCACCCATTACTTATAAGACGGCGTCCAATTCTTTGTAGGTGTTTAATGGACTTCTCGATTCGCTTCGCATCTCTATTCTACCGGGACACAATGCTCTCCATCATCGCAGCCTCCGTTGTAAGCGACGCTGCTACTCGCTACAACAGCGATCCAACTGACCCAAAAATCATTTTCTCTTAGCTCGTTCATCTAATTTTCAAGCGAACAGAGACTCACAATCCCGTACACCTCGTTGCCCTTCTCCTGGGTACTCCAACTCTCCTCACGCCCCTCGTTGCACGCCACTCCACTTCGATTCTAAGTGCCGTATTCATCGCATTCTCCACATTCTGGGCCGCACTAAGCACCTCACTCGTGATTTACCGCCTATCTCCATTCCATCCACTTGCGAAATACCCTGGCCCACTCCTCTGTCGTGTCTCCAAGATGTACATGGCGTTCCTGTCGCTTGGTGGGAAGCAGCATACCTACTATCTGCAGCTGCACGAGCAGTACGGAGACATTGTCCGTGTTGGTAAGTCACGCGTAACCCACACCGCGGTGCCGGGCGTGTGCGTTCGCGTTCGATCCGCTACTTCGTTCCTGCCCCTGGCCCCGAATAACATTATCTGCTACAGGACCAAACGAATTGTCGATTTGTGATGTGGCTGCCGTAGCACCAATGATGGGGCCACAGGGGTTACCAAAGGGACCATGTGAGTTCTCTCTGTCCTCTCAAACAGCGCGAGGATAACCATCTGCAGTCTGGGATGGTCGCATCCCTGAAGCCGAGACGACGAGACCGATGATCGCGTTGCGTGATAAGACAGAGCACACGAGGCGGAGACGCCCATGGACGCGCGCGTTCAGCACAGCTGCTTTGAAGGGGTATGAGGAAATTATCACGAATCGCTGTGTCCAGCTGGTGGAAGCTGTGGGTCAGCGGACTGGTGCGGTCGATATGGCACAATGGATCTCGTTCTTCACGTATGTCCTCGTTCTCCGCGTTCAAGCGAGGCCAGCCACTAAACAGGGGCTGCAGATACGATTTCATGAATGACTTGGCGTAAGTTTACTCATCCACGCAGTTCCGCCGCGCTGAAGTTATATTAGCTTCGGCGGTGGTACAGAAATGATGCGCGATGGTGATGTCGACGGACTCTGGCACCTCCTGGAGGCCGGGCAAAAGTAAGAACATTGATGGCCGCTATCACAAGCTATCAGATCACTGATGCCTATCATGCAGGAATGCCATCTTCATGAGCCACGTGCCGTGGCTCGGGGCGCTCTTCTTGCAGCTCCCTAACCTGGCAAAGGACCTCAAAGCCTTCAGAGAACACGCGAAGAAATGCGCAATTGCGCGCAAGAAACGCGGATCGCTACACAAGGATCTCTTCCACCATCTCGTATGTGTGGTTCCAGACCCTGTGAGCATAACTTGACTGAAAATCCCTAGATCGACGAAGAGGGAATCTCGTCGAGTCCTCCGACGGTGGTTGAAGTAGTTAGCGACGGTGCGGTACCATCCTGCGCGTACCAAGCCATGACCGAAAACTGATACTGACATCATAGGCGGCCTTGCAATCATCGCCGGAGCGGATACGACCTCGAGCGCAATCGCAAATCTCATTTACTTCCTCTTGGCCAACCCAAATACCTACAAGCGTCTGCAAACTGAGATCGACACGTTAGGAGACAATGTGATGGACTACGCGAAGCAGGCGCACCTTCCGTACCTCACCGCTGCATTGTACGTTTCCCGCAAATTCGAGTTTTTGGTCTACCCACTGATTCATCTTGGGTAGGAACGAGAGCCTCCGCCTCTACCCGCCCGTCCTGAGCGGCAGCCAGCGGTACGCCGACACCGGAAAGGCCATCGGACCTTAGTGAGTCTCCTCGCCTTTACACCCTGCCTTTTCTAACCATCCCTTAACCAGCTACGTCCCCGAAGGCACGAGCACTTTCGTCCCATCCTTCAGCCTCCACCGCGACCCCCGGTACTTCTCCCCGCTCCCCAACACATTCCTCCCCGAACGCTGGCTGTCCGCCGACCAACAATCCGTCCTCGAACCAGAGATTTTCAAAGACCCCTCGTCGACCATCACGAATCAAGAGGCGTTCATACCCTTCTCTGTGGGCCCGTCGAACTGTGTAGGTAAGAATCTGGCGTGGATGGAGATGAGGATGTTGGTGTGTTTGTTGATGCAGAGGTACGAGATGAGGTTTGAGGAGGGGTATGATGTTGGGCGGTGGGAGGAGGATATGTGTGATTATTTTGTGACAATGAAGGGGAGGTTGCCGGTTGTGTTGACGCCTAGGAAGTAGAAAATCATAGACATGGACTTGATGAGGCGCTAGTCGTGTCGGTAACCATTTATTTATGCGCTATCTCACGATACGATACTGATTTTGAAAGTGGCGTCGAGAACGTGTTCAAAGTTGATCTTCGAGGTGACGGAATGCAACACGAGGCGAGAAATCCTGAGAAATCTTGCTTGAGCTGAAGCGAGCAGTGCCATGGTGGTGAGAAGTTTTGCCCATTGAAAGATACGAAGAGAACAGGACGAACATTGACAATATGTATGTAGACATCTCGGCGCCACCGGTGTTTACATACCTAGCATGGCATGTTCAACGACTTCTCATGCACCCACGAAAAACTCGGTCGAGCTGTCCGAGTACATATCGCAAGCCCAAGCTTCCGGTAGACACTAAATGCCAGCAGAGCCACCCGAACTGAATACATTCTATCACCTGTGTATGCAACCTAAAATGTGATATCATGATATCAACACTGAAATCCAATGCAACGCATAGACGCCCAGGATCAGCGCGTCCTACGCGCAACAACACGAGGTGGACGTCATGAGAAGTCTTTCTTGAGCTGAAGCGAGCAGTGCCATAATGCTAAGAAGTTTTGCCCATGGGAAGATACGAAGAGGACAGGACGAACAATGTTGAGACATTTCGGCGCCACCGGTGTTTACATACATAGCATGCTCAACACAACTTGTCGTGCACGTACGGGAACTCGGTCAAGCTGCCCGAGCACATATTGCCAGGCCAAGCCTCCGCTGGACACGAAATGCCAGTAGAGCCACCCGAACTGAATACAATCTGTCACCTACGTAGCTCAAAATCATGATATCATGATGGTCAACACTGATTTCAATTCAATAGACGCTCAGGATCGAGGCGTCCTACATATGCGCATACCTCGTGGGCGCCATGCGAACTCGGAAGTCGAGGGTGATGCGAATAACCGATATTCTGGGTGATAGGCACGTTTACTCTACGGCTCCCACACACGGAGCGCGAGCGCAGGCCCGGGGGGCGCTTGGACCCGTTTAGGATGTGGAGTCTGCCGGAGGCGGAGAAGGCGGAGGCGGAGAGGGAGGTGGAGAGGATGGGGAGGAGGTGGGAGGTCGAGTGGAGGTGGGGGAAGAGGTGTATGTGGGCGACTGTCGTCTTTGTGGGGGTCGCGTTGGTGGTGGGGGTGGTGGTATGGGGGGTAGTTGGTGGGAGGAGTGGACGTTAGGATGAATCATGATGCATGATGTATTACGACCGCACTGAAGAAAAATGTCATGTATACAGTACATGTTGTATGATAATGTAGTTATGTAGATTTCGGTGTACTACTTTTGTAGATAATATTGATGGCGGCTGCGCCGCACTACAGAGGGATGTTTCTAGGAGAGGCTAGCGCCCCACGTGTGTGTGATCCTTGACAGCGCAGTGGTGAATTACCCATGAGCAAAAACATCAGTGCGCAGGTCTGAATTGACAAGAGCTTAAAGTTGTTGCATTGCAGCACAAGCAAGGCCGCGGCGTAGAGGGGATTGAAGACAGGTGACCCTCTGGCTTTCAGTGCAAAATCGAAGCTGATGCAAGAATGCATTAGGCGTCGCCCAAAGCAAGTATTTTTCACCAAGTCATTGGAGATGGACATGTCTCTCAACTGTAGAGCACAAACAGCGCATGACTTCAAGGGCGACCCGCACAGTTTGTGTCCCGGCTTGGGAAGACAGGATAAGGAAGCAACGAATCAGAGGCTGAACTCACTCACCAATCTGGCGATCACAACAACAGAGGTTGCGGCCCGGGCTGGGTATATTGAATTTAACTATCATCTGTTATTGGGTCAGCTACGGGAGACTAATATTGAAGTACTTACTTACTTGGTAGTAGTTTTGCATGCAATTCAAATTACAAAAAGATGACAGCGTTTATTTGGGTATGGGGGCACCGCGGATTGAACGCGGGACCTTCAGAATGAAACTTAAAGGAACACCTTTGATGAACTTCAGTCTGCTGCTCTCCCAACTGAGCTATGCCCCCTGTGAGAACTGATTGTAATCACATCTCTATGACTCTGGTGCAGCCCGTACTATGCCGCATGGATTCAGTCACGACTCACTGTCGTGCACAGTCAGTAGTTGCATGTCATATTATAGTATTTCTGACCTCTGTGCAGTGAACACGAGCTTAATGCGCTTAGGAAAAGCCGCGATATGCATATGATGATTACCCGATGGCAAACCTCAAGATGTTGACGCCGAGCCAAACAACGCGTCTCTACACACCACCACGACGCGATTAGAGTTTCGACTGATGGGCTGCAACGACACTCAAAAGGCTGAGGATGAACCCGAGGCTGACCATCTCCATCTCTCCTTCTCCCCACCATGTACCCTCTCAAGAAAGAATACACTCTGGTAGCTCGCGGGCCTAACCAGCCCGTCTACCAAGTTCCCTCCAAGCTCGTCTTACCGTGCATCTCCGTTCTCACTCCTCACCGCCATTGGATCAGGACGAAAGGCTCGGATTCCCTGCAGTCTTTCGTCGTGCTGACATGGAGGCCTCGCTCTGGTACTCCGTCCATGATGGAGCCCGGTTCCCTCATCTTCGAGGCCTTCGTGACCATGCGCGTCCAGATGATGGATACCGAAGCGTATGGAAATACGAGTAAGCGCTCCTACTCCTACCATTCGCACATCTCAACTAATGCATCTACATCAGTCCTAGCAGTCCCTCTCGATCCCCGCCTCGAGTTCTGCGAGCCAGAATTCGACGTGCTCGAGAGCTGAAGTCGTCAAGGAGGTCGACGAAACGGTCGTCGAGCCTGATGCTGGTACGTTTCTATCCGCGTGTATACGTGTGTCGAGTTGGGCCGCGATCTAACGTGACAAAGGTGACCGTACACCAACGGGAGCGAAAACTGAAGTCGTCAAGGAGGTTGACGAGATGGTCGTTGGATCTGATCCTGGTACGTTTCTTTTGTTCACGTATACGCGTCGAGGTGAATTCTCACGGGTTTGCCGCAGGGGATGAAGGCAGCTGCACGCCAACATCCGCCGAAGCCGAAGTTGAGAAGGTTGACGCGCCGGTCGTTGGTTATGATGATGAAGAGAAGCTCACGGAGCCTGGTGTGTTTCTGTTCCTCTATATGCGCGTCGAGGAAGCTAATGTGCATACTACAGCAGAGAACGAAGGTAATAACAATCATAATGAAGTCGACGAGAAAGAAGCAGAGGAAAACGACGTACTTGGTACGTTTCTCATGTATACGCGTTGATATAAATGCTAACGCGCCCTTTACAGGGGAAGATAGCGATGACGATGACGATGACGATAACGAGAAAGACGCAGAAGACGAGCAAGAAGTGTTCGGTATGTTCTTCACTGCTGTGTATACACGCCTGATTTGACCTGTTCGCTAGACGAGAAACAAAGTGGTCGCAGTAGTGGCGACGACGAGGACAAAGCAGGAGCGACCGGTATGTTCTTGTTTCCGTTCATACGCTTTAAATGTCGCGTCTGACGTGTCTGCTGCAGCAGGAGAGGACGGCGAACGTCGCGATAGTGACAGCGTCGACAAAGAGAACGTAGTACAAGGTATGTCCCGCTCCTGTGAACATGAGTTGAAATTGAAATTGATCTGTCTACTCCAGGGGATGAGAACGAAGTGGTTCGTGAAGACGAGGAAGCGGAGGAAGCCATATCTGGTACGTCCCCGTGTCTGCACATCGAGGTGGGACCTGACGTTTTCACTGTAGCTGCAGAGGACGAGCGGTCCGTTGTGCTCGACGACGAGAAAGAACCTCTGATCCCAGGACCATCGTCCACGGAACCCTCCCTGGACGGCATCTACATGGTCGGCATGTCGACTGTCGTCCTTGAGGATCAGCTTGGGTCCCTACGGAAGGTCGAGGTGGAGTGCGGTGGAGTGCAGGAGCCGGTTGCGAGTACGGGCGTGGAGGTGCTGTTCGATGCGGATAGGGAGGTGGCTGAGGCTGAGTGGGCGTGCTTGCATTGTGTTCTTAGACCGCAGAAGGGGGAGGCGAAGGAGGCTGATGGGGTTGAGATCGAGAGGAAGGAGGTCTGTGTTCGTCCGGAGGAGGCGGATTGTGCTGGCGAGCGGGTTGCTGAGTCAGTTAGCGTTGATTCTGGAGAGGTTGGGGTGCAGCAGGGAGTTGAGGTTGTAAGGATAGGTGTGGAGGGAGTGTGCGAGGGGGTACTCGCACAGCCAGAACAGCTGACGATGATCTCCGAATCACCCATCAAGGTGGTGGCGGAGCCTCCACCACCACCACCACCACCGCCACCACCCCCTCCTCCGCCACCTCCGCCGCCGCCACCACCACCACCTCCTCCCCCTCCACCTCCTCCCCCTTCAAAGCCTACCAAAAAGGTCACATCACCCAATGGCAACTCGGCTCTGCCATTCGACCTCGTTGCCGCCCTTCGACAAGCCCCGCCACTCAAGCCGGTGAGCAAAAGGATTATACCTGCACTCCAGAGAGCTATGACCCCTGGCCCTGGCCCTAAGCTGCTTCGACATTGCGAAAAATTCGGGGTACCTACTCCCGTGTCCGATCTTGCAGCTGCTATGCAGGCACCGCCATCGAAGCCTACAAGGACCCGAGACTCGACTCCCGCATCTGCTCCCGAGACACCAGCCACACCTCCCCCCAACCCGCTCCATCGCCGTAAGTTCGCCACCACCCCCGAACTTATCCACACCCGGAGCACCCTCACTCCTCCTGTCCCTGCTTCTCCTGCCCCCAAGATTGAGTCGGAGATGTCGAAAGTCAGGCTCCGTGGCACTAGCAAAGAATGAACAATTAGCAAAGAATGAACAATAGAACGTTTACCACTCTTGGTTTGCCCGTCCCAAGGCCCACAGACTAGTTTCGTAGAAATTGACGAGCACCCGCGTGCATCTGCGCATGTTGAAGGCTTTGGTGTTGATGATGTGAGGTGTACTCAGCTTACCTCGACGTGAGTAACTTATTTCAAGAAGATGGAGGCGTACAATATCATAGAGTAGAGTAAATTGTCTTGGGGTTTCTTGAAGGGGATTCGCGCGCCGGTGCCGCACGAAGAGTGTTTGAGGAAGACGTCAAGAATAGGGCCACGGCGGTCGACATATGGCAATGGCGTTCATGCAAGTCTAGCTCCATCGAGACCTTGGCACTATTCTCATGCTCTTCTATCGCCTTTACGATTTGCGACTATCGTGACTCGTGATATCAACAAGTTCTCAGAATAATTCTTTAAGACTCACATTCTATGTGACTGTCAATACAAGCACGAGGTTGTACATGTGATGCCACGTATATTTCATCGTTGTGAAAGTGTTTGAATGACAAGTCTAATACAGATGCCTGCTTAGTAGGAAGCTGGGTCTTGCGGTCAAACTTGCAAGTTCACGGGCTTTCCTCGAAGGTACAAGACAACTGGCTGGAGCCTTAAGTTCCCCACACTTATAAGGCTGAAGTATGAGGTTTTCTTCAGCACTAGCAATCTACCTTGGGGATACTTATCCGAAGAGGACTGCTGGATAAGTGTCAAACACAACTTCTCTTGATCCAATGGAGGTTAAAACGTTGCAGTACAAGGCCTTAAAGCCTGAAGCTTGAAGCTTGAAGCCCGGCGATCACGAGCGTGTCCAAAGACTATATACAAATTATACATTCAGTCAGCATTTTACAGTGACTCCGGCCCAGAATGATTTACTTTTTCGCCTTCTGCCTCCTCCAGGGTAGCTTCAGTATTATTAATTAGAGTTTACCCATTAGTAATAGGGCTAAGAACTCTAGTACTTCCTTCGCCGTAGTTATCAATGATCGTAACCTAGTAGCGTTGAGCAAACGGATATCTTCGAAATAGTTTGAGATCACAAATGATTGAGTTTGTAACATGCACAGTACGTCTGAAAACAACTGATTTGGCGAAGGCACTTGAAAAAGGGTACATAAATCATGTGTGGCCACCCGCTACGTCATGGTCACGTCATGTAATTAGTACTTATCTCGGACATACGGAGACATACTACGCACTCCTCAGATCCTTAGAGCCCTAGAACATTGGTCAGATGCCTACATAGTTGGAAATAGAAATGAAACTGTTGAGATTGAAGCATGTGTAAGAAAGAGCAAGAAAGTAATAGAGAGCCTCCTGGTATAAGTACTGACAGTTTCCGTGACAAGTGTGATGCAAACGTGTGACATACTCACCTTGTGTTTTGTTTTCGGAAATTCCCACACAGTTGACCACCGTATCCAACAACGAGCAGGGCTCATCATTCCCGCTGCTTGGATTGCCCCGTGTACCTTCCAGCTGCACTGGAAAAAATAACAGATATACTCTGGAGATCGTGGCCGCATAGTTATCATTTTCAGCTTTGAGCGGCCCAAAGTATGTGTCTCCAACATATTATATTCCGTCACCCAATAAAGCCTTATCAGGGTTACAATATTTCAATTGACCAACTGAACGGGTTCGGAAAACATGACCATGTTACCTCCAATTCTTGACAAGACTGAGTCTTCTTCATTCAGGTCCCCGTATATCCTGGTTGCGTTTGTTCGCGTCCCATGGACAACCCCCAACATTACCAGCCTCTTTCCCATGCGCTGAATCCTGTACAAGGCCATCAAGCTACTTATACCGGCATGTTCAATTCGAAGATAACGGGCACAAACACACAAAGCACTCACCGTGAAGAGGAAGAAGAGGAAGAGGAGGATGGTGATGACGAAGGTCTCGTCGAGGAACAACTGAACCGCCATGAGGCAGATACCCAAAGTAACACATCTTCTCCACGACCAAAGACAACTGGGTGTGTACATCCTTTCATTCCAAATGGGGCGTCTGGTGAAGACACTTTGGGCTGATTCGTTGTTGGACCTGCCAAAAGCACGGCCGACACGCATATGACACAACAAGGCCAGCAAGAAGACATAAATTCACATGCAGCAAAGCGTCGACCTGGTCGTCCGCGTGGCTCCAAAAACAGAAAGCCCCGCACCAGTCAGACGACATCCAAGTCAGAAGCTGCTTTCTACACTACGCCTGCTGCCGTAACGCCACCTCAACATCCTGATGTGAATGCACATAATCAACAATACTACGAGTTTCAGTGGCGCGTCTTGAATCTGTGCTCTGAATTCTACACAGCTGCAGAAGAGCTTGTAGTATGTCATACGATAACTCGCGAACAAATGTCATTTCTTACGAGACATTGTAGAAAGCAACCCAACCCTTGGTAATAGCGCAATGCTACCAAATGGGTCCTGGGAGTAAGGTTGACCCATTGGTCATGCTCAACGAAGCAAAACGTATCTGCGACACGCTAGTAAGTTCAAACTTGAGCTTACCATCTATAACGCTTTCTAATTCAGAACCCAAGCTCAGCAACCCGTCACAATTAGTCGCCTCGCCACCCCCGCCCATTTACCCCACCGCTCCAGCACTTTATCAACCAATGCAGACACAACCTGTCGCATCGACTTCGACAACAGCACGTCCAGCTGCATCTACCAGTACACCAACTACCTCCTCCGCCGTTATATCCAATCCAGCATCCTTTGTCATGCCTTTACCCACACAACCTACTTATCCACAGTACTCAATGTATGCTCCTCCAGGCCAATATCCAGCTCCACCGTACTATCAGTATCCCTATGTTACACCTGGAACTTATTATCCACAACCTCAACCTCAAGTGGCAACGTCTGCGCAACCCCAACCGGCCGTAACTCAGACTCAACCGGTACAGACATCTCAACCACAACCCGAGGCATCAACGAGTACTGCAATCACCGTCAGCTCGGCCAGTGTCATCACATCAGGCACTGCTGCTGGGGGGAACCAGGGCGCATGGTCTGATGAAGAAACAGAAAGACTGAAAAAGCTGGCAGAAGAAAGCAGGTCAGGGACCGGAGAAATTGATTGGGATCGCGTTGTCGGACAGTGGGGTAATAGTCGGACAAGGTTTGTCCTCGTCCGTAATTACAGTACGGAATGAAGCGAAACTTGCTCCACAGGCATCAGATTCTCATTAAAGCAACTTCGTTGGGCCTCAAAGAAAGCTCTTCAAGGGGAGTCAAACGACGGCGTGACGAAGGCACCAGCGACGCGGCGAGCCCCTCCGTCCCGCCTACTCCAACAGTCACAAACACCGTCGTACCCACCACAACTACGACTACCACCACACCCGCTGTTGCATCCAACCCGACCGCCACCGTGACTTCACCCTCACATAGCCAGACCGCCCCAACCCCTGCGGCCTCGCCCGCCCTGCAAAATCAACAACGTCCAGCGTCCAAATCCACCTCGGCCCTGCCTTGGCCCATGCCAACCGTGGCAGTGAACACGCCTTCGCCCGTCATAGCTGCCGCGACGACTGCGACGCAGGATCAGCAGCGCACGAGCTACTACCGTGCTCGACCAAGCCAGGACGCGAGCAAGTCGACAGCGACGGTGACTACACATCCATATATGTACCAGCCGAACGGAAATTCGGGATCGTCGAGGCTTGGGAAGGAAAATGGGAAGTGAGACGTACAAGGGGGAAGTTGTCTCTGTATGCTTGTTTTCCTTGTGTTATCTGTCTACTATATCGTGGCAGCCGCGATTCGTGATTGACTGGAGTTCTGACTGCCCTCTGAATGCTCTCTTACTAAGCTCTCTGTCTCTTGTGCTCAGATGGACCCCTGATCCCTCACTTCCCCTACTTGTTGTTTCCTCCTTTACCTACTCCTTTCATCTTGACTGCAGAACTCCAAGTGTAGTATTTTATAGTTGCTGGTGTATGATGTTGAGATATCGCGTGTTTGATGTCGTATATACCAGGCTAACCTACAAGCTATTAGTATGTACAGTAATGGACCGGCGTATTTCTTCGTGCTTCGTCGTTGTGGTTGCTGCATCCAATAACAATCCTCTCTAATATAAATTATCTTTCTTAGGTATGCAATGTCAAAGAACGAAGCCAATATATAGGCAGGTTATCACACCATAGACCAAATCGAAATCATCGATTGTGGATTACCACGGAATCCGGCCCATTAACGTTTAACTTTGCATTAGCCACAGCCCGTAATTCCACAAGACAGTCTCGGAATGCACAAAATTTACGACTCTTTCAACTTTTGATCTAACCTTTTAATATTAACCAAAATCAGATCTTACCGTGTGCACGATCCATAGAGCTTGTGAGGGTGCATGAGCACTACTTCGGTCGAGATGAGGGAAGGATGCACAATCATTGCCGTCGCCTAAATACTTCTCCTTAAGTAGTATTCTTTGTCCCTCTTGATTTTTATTGGCTTCTGCGAGTCGGAGGTTCCTTACGTACGGCCCTAACAACGGAGGTACATTTTAGCTTGGAAGGCATAGGCATATAAAATGGAAGATTGAGTGCTACTGTGGCACTTGGCTAGACCACCAGACGTGTTACTTGCATGGAAGCAGTTATAGAAAGGATTTAGAATTCGTTGGGAACCATTAGTATCTCCTATCTCCCTTATCTTATCTTACCCCACTTGAATGGTTCTTCAACATATCCCAGAAGTCCTCGTGCCAGCTGGATATAATTCCACCTTGGGAGAGACGTCCTGAGTATCATAATAAGGCCAAGTCTCCCTCACAATGCGCCTCCTTCCCCGTGAACAAGATAAAGTTCTCTTGCATCAGGTGCGCCTCACGATTCTCTACTTGCCAATTAAGGAATCGCGCATACTATGATCCGAATTAGGTCGGCTTTCTTGCTCAAAAACGTCTTGCGCGAGGATTGCGTCTGAACCGGTCGGAAACTATCGCGCTCATTGCGTCGCAGCTCCAAGAAAGGATTCGAGATGGTATACACTCGGTTGCAGAGCTGATGCAGCATGGAAAGACTGTGCTCGGGAGGCGGCATGTGTTGCCAGGAGTTCCAACACAGATCCACGA
Organism: Termitomyces sp. T27; assembly: GCA_017657375.1. Lineage (NCBI taxonomy): Eukaryota > Fungi > Basidiomycota > Agaricomycetes > Agaricales > Lyophyllaceae > Termitomyces > Termitomyces sp. T27. The sequence continues at coordinate 28,567 of JAGGAW010008609.1, read as the reverse complement.
TATCCAGGTCGAAGGCACGTTCCCCGATGGGTATGCTACCCCGTTGCCCCCCAGATTTCTACAACATCATTCTTACTCTATGGCCTAGCGTGTTTCTTGTCACTGTCCATGACCCTATATGCACCGAGGACGGCGATCTCGAGGCTGCACTTTATGGCTCTTTTCTCCCAATACCCTCTGATGACTTGTTCCCTCCTACCGACCCTCAAGAATACGCGGATGAGAAGGCCCCAGGTGCGATTATTGCCAGAACAGAAAGTGTGGCCATCAACAAAGGCAGAGAGCGGGTTCAACTTCGAGTTACAAACAACGGCGATCGACCCATTCAGGTCAGTATTTTCATGTTTTTCCCTGTCATATTAGTATTTCGCGTGACTTAGCACCGACATAACTAGGTGGGCTCACATTATCACTTCATTGAAACGAATGCTGCGCTATCTTTCGATCGAGGGTTGGCATATGGGAAACGACTCGACATACCTGCCGGTACTGCAGTGCGATTTGAACCTGGAGATGTCAAGACAGTAACTTTATGTTCTATCGCTGGTGCGAAAATCATCACTGGAGGCAATAACCTTGCGTCTGGGCTCGTAGAATTTGGTCGAATCGATGAAATTGTGAATAATCTACTTCAGAAAGGCTTTGCTCATGTTCCAGAACCGGGGGCTCTTGAAGTGTCTGTTGATACAGAGATTGGCCGAGAATCGTACATCTCCATGTTTGGGCCAACTGTCGGAGATCGCGTTCGACTAGGCGATACCGATCTCTGGATAGAGGTCGAACATGACGAGGTACAAATTGAAATGTTCTATTGAATCTCGATTTTTCATTGATACCTTGTCGGCAGACCTCCTATGGTGATGAAGTCAAATTCGGCGGAGGTACCCATAGAATTTCACTGCGCATACTCTTATACTGATGTTTATTCAGGAAAGACCATTCGCGAGGGTATGGGTCAAGCAACGAATCGCTTTTCCTCTGAAGCCCTCGACCTAGTAATAACAAATGCACTGATTGTCGATTGGTCGGGTATTTACAAGGTAAACTTCAGTTCTCGATTGGGAACGCGCTTGACGTCTACCTGTTTAGGCGGATATAGGTGTCAAAAATGGAATCATCGCAGGCATAGGAAAGGCTGGTAATCCAGATATCATGGCCAACGTCCATCCATCCCTCATTATTGGTTCTTCGACCGAAGTCATTGCCGGAGAAAAACTGATTATTACCGCTGGAGCGATCGATGCGCACGTCCACTATATTTGTCCTCAACTGGTCGAAGAAGCGCTTTCTTCCGGTATCACGACGATGCTTGGAGGCGGTACTGGACCAAGTGCCGGAACATGCGCTACCACTTGTACTCCAAGTCCCTTCTATCTAAGACACATGCTTGCGGCAACTGATGCGTTACCGGTTAACTTTGGTTTCACTGGGAAAGGAAATGATGCAGGCCCCGTAGCTCTCGAGGAGATAATCCAGGCTGGTGCAATCGGCCTCAAGCTTCATGAAGATTGGGGGTCTACTCCTGCGACGATTAAGAACGCATTGGACGTAGCCGATAAATACGATGTTCAGGTATGTTCCTTGCCTGTTGACAACTCGTGCCCTGACTTTCTTTAGGTCAACATCCATACTGACACTCTGAACGAGAGTGGCTTCGTGGAAAGTAGGTGTTAAGCGATGTGCGAAGGGACCGGCGCTAAGAACCGTCATGGTTCGTAGGTACCATTGCCGCGTTTGGAGGCAGAACCATCCACACGTATCACACAGAAGGAGCCGGTAAGTGCCATTGACATACATATTTCGTTGTTGTATCTAAAGATTCTACCTATCAAGGCGGCGGTCATGCACCTGATATCATTGTTGTCTGCGGTCTCAATAACGTTCTTCCTTCATCGACAAATCCAACTCGGCCCTATGCGCACAACACTCTTGACGAACATCTCGACGTACGTTGTCACTGTGTCGAAAGTCTGCTATCAATCACCTCTTCTCCAGATGTTAATGGTTTGCCATCATTTGGACCCCAATATCCCAGAGGACATCGCTTTTGCTGAGTCTCGCATTCGAGCTGAGACTGTCGCCGCAGAGGATGTCCTACAGGATACCGGAGCCATTTCAATGATTAGCTCCGACTCACAAGCCATGGGACGTGTTGCAGAAGTCGTAAGCCGCACATGGCGGACTGCCAGTAAGATGAGGGAGTTCCGTGGGCCATTAGCTTCCCTAGGTGACGAGGAGGGTAAGGACAACGCGCGTGTCAAGCGATATATCGCTAAGTACACCATCAATCCGTACGTTACGTCTACGAGACTGTACGATGCTTCACTAACTTGGCGACTATCAGTGCGATAACGCACGGCATGAGTCACCTCATTGGTCATGTTGCTGTTGGAATGCTTGCTGACCTTGTCCTATGGAAGCCAGAGAATTTTGGCTCCAAGCCTGAGATGGTCTTGAAGAGTGGCGTTATCGTTGTGGCACCGGTAAGAATCAATTTACCTTCTGTAAAGCGTGAACTCATTGTTTACAGATGGGAGACCCGAATGCTTCCATTCCTACGGTCCAGCCGATCTACACAAGGCCAATGTGGGGTTCAAAGGCGGCTTCGGCGGCTTTGAACTCGGTGTCGTTCGTCTCTCAGGTCTCTCTCAACTCTGGCGTGATTGCCTCGTACAATCTATCCAAACGCTTTGAGGCTGTTCGTGACTGCCGCTCAGTGACAAAGAAGGATATGAAATGGAACAACACAACACCGAAAATGACAGTAGACCCCGAAAGCTACGAGGTTCGTGCGGACGGCGTGCTACAAGACATCCAAGCGGCCGAGAAGTTGCCTCTCACCAGGGCTTATAACCTGTTCTAAGCTTGCAGTACACTCTGGATACATACGGCAATCACCAATGACATTTGATGGGGATGCATTGAAAGGTATCATTTAGAGAGTGTTTGTACAGTAGGAATTGTGGAGGTAGGATACACATTATGGAGGAATCAAGCAAGTTATAGGTGACCGTTTGACCGGTTGTCCACATCGTTATATTTCTTCAAACAATTCATGCGCAGAAACATCATCAACATCTGTCTCGAAATCATCGAAGTCGTCGAGGTCATGAAGTATAGGACTGTCGAGTAGATCGCCATTATTCGAACTTGTCTGATCCTTCCTGTCAATGTCGTTATTCTCCTCATCCTCAATAGACAAGATTTCTTGAGCCGGTTGATGATGCAAAATCACTAAAAGCTTGGTGCGAAGCGACTCTTGCTTGCAGGAATAACAATGAGTCCCAATCTTATGAATCCAATATGCCTTGCCGTATCGCAGAACATTTGATTCCCTTTCACATGCACTATTCCAGCACAGTGTTTTAATAGTGATCTTCCCTGGCAAAAATGAACGCACCTTCTGGAACGGTTGAAGCAACTGCCAAGAACTCGTTTAAAACGAGGACTTGGCAGGAAGAAAGAGCCAGATGGCACTTCAAGCCTATGCCCATTACAAGACAAGTGTACCCAAGCACGAGAGGGGATCTTGTCACGTAGTGGATTCAACATGGATACCATAGTAGGTGCATGTCGATTTCTGCGTTTGTTCTCTGTAAGAATGTCAATGAACGTTGGGCTGAGCTTTGGTAACGTGATTGATGCAGGGTGTGCACCAGCCTCTGGCGGGGGTGACATCCGCTTCGCCTCAGGAATGGAAACTGGCGTAAGCTTTTCTGAAACACCTGGGACCTGGTTCGAAGTAGGGTGGGTTTCATGCTTAAAAGTGGATCCAAGGGAAGGCTTGAGTTGTTCGCACATCAAGGTCGCTTGAGGCAAGGATGATGCGGGAAGCATCTGCCCATTTGTGGACTGGGTGGCATATAGATAAGGTACCTTTTGAATGCTGGGTATCCGAGCGTGGTCTGTGTGATTTGCTTTCTTCCGTCTCAACTTGGAAATCGTCTTGGAAATGCCACTACAACTGGGCCTCGATGGTACAGCAGAGATAATCTTTGTATCGATTGGAACATCATGAGGATAGGTCTGCTAATGTAGTGATTGAAATCACTGAGTTTTTCTAAAAATGAATAACGACTTGAACTCACGGAGTCCATAAAGTAATTGATTACTTTACGCATCTTAATGTTGCAGTAGATAGCTGTGAATTGATGTGGTCAAAGTGCCCTCAAGCTGTGAACAGGCCTGGTTGTTTGCAATGAATGACTGTCTCTGCCTGAGAGAAAAGGTAGTATACGATTGATACGAGTAAGAAAGGGAGGGGGGGAAACTACACGGCGGCAGAGAAGAAGATATAAAGAACCTTCTTTTGAGGAATGAACACTTCTTTTGAGGACTGAACACTTCTTTTGAGGACTGAACACCATGTTGTTCATCTTCGCTTGACTCAACATGAGACAAGATTACTGCGGACAACACCAACAATTATCGAAGAGGCTTCATAACAATGAACAGTGTAAGGAAAGGCTTCGGGGGTATCACTGCACTTGTTCTCTGTCCGTTGTACATATTGTCATTGTATGATGTGGTCAGGGGGAAAAAGGACAAAAAAGAACAAAGACATCTCGGCGGCATCCACCAGTCTGCGAACTACGTGTCTATTGTTTTGGCTCTCTGAACAGTGAGTAATGGACAATTAGGTGACGAGATACTTCCCAAAGCTTGAGAGGCAAGTGAACTGACAAAATGCACGTATATCGCATTGGCGCGATCACAAGGTTGACGTTGCAAGCCCTTCAAGTTGTCGAGAAAACAAGTACTTGAAGTTAGATTTGAACCTGCTATCATCCCAACACTTTCTTATCAATCCCATTGCCGTCGCCTAACGGCTGGATTGTATCTAAGTGGCAATGGCCTAAGATCCGCACTATTTAATATTCTGCATCAGCCCTATACTCTATGACTGACACGCCATCCACCACAGTAACCCCAGAGGCATATCCACGAAACACCTTTGTCCCTGCTTTGGAAACATTCTGGAATAGCAAATCGCCCCATTTTGGATGTCGTTTATAGAATCTATCCGGCAGGTGACCCGCGTCCACTAGTTCTCCAATCGCGCGGATAACCCACTGCTCACACGCCCAGCCCTTATCTTTTCGCAAGGATATCACAGGTGTGGATCCCTGGTCAACATTGTGGGTCGCGAGGAGCTTGTGAATGACATTTAGAGACTCAAATGATGAGTCCAAGAGGGGAGGCAGGGCTACACAACAGATGAAGTTGGTATCAGTATCGGGGGTATTGGCTGTGAGCGGTTGATTCATGACAAGGGGAGAGTGTGTGCCTCGTTTCCAGCCGTTGCTGTTTCCTGTGATATGATAGAGCGTAGTTGGAACGGTCAGAGAATCGGAGGGCAGGGCGAGAGCCCAGTGGTACATGTCCGGATTACTGGTCGCGTAGAGGCAGATATAGAGTTTGGACATGGCATCAGCACACTTTGAGTGAGAAAGTTGAATGGAACTCTCTTGTGATTTAATCGGAGTACTTAGACACCAGATGGCTGCACCGCAGCTAGTTACAGGAAAAAACTCCGAAGAGCGCCTACAAAAAGCCAATCATGGTTGACGAATTGGACACAACCACACAAGTGACAACTGACATACGAGTAGGGAGATTAGATAATTTGTCAAACATGTTACATTTTGATGGAGAAGCGCCTCTATCTCATGTTATTCGAGGGCCAACAGTGAACACCGACCACTGGCCAATTTGGTGAAATCCAATTCAGCAGCCATCCCTTATACGAGAGAAAAAATAACTACATTACACGCTTGGAATATATAAAATAACAAGACGCGCACCGTGATGCCGCCCGTTGACGACGTGATCCCGGCGGTTTCCGCTTATTCTAAGGTCAAGAAAGAACGCTCTCGGTTGTTTGTCTTGACAAACTCGGAGACGGTCACTACCCTCTTCTGTGATGTTTCCACAGAAGGGGATGTGCATGTAGGAACATCAGTAAGGAGGAAAACATCCGCAGTGTCCCCCTTAGACGCATCCCAATTTGGATCAACAGTGAAGTAAATTGCAGAATCGCTCGATTCAAAGTACTCCCTGTCGAACTTGTTTGGCGTCACGGCTTTCTGGGGTGTTATGGGTGTTCTGGGAAGTGCAAGGGAATGCGAAGCCTGCATAGAAGGCGCGCATATTCCATCTGGAGTCCTCTGTCGGGTCTTCTTTTTCAATTTCATTGGGTTCCTACCACTGCCGGCTTTCTGTTTGACGAACATTGATTTTTCCTGATTCTCGCGTGTTTTTGTGCCCTCGACCACACTCATTGAAGTCTCGTTCAGCCTAAGCCTATTCGGGGCGACGTCAGGTCATGCTTCAATTCGAGCCAAACAATCTCTTACTTGGTTTTCAACAGCCCCCAACGTTTACCCGTACCTACCTGAGTCGAGGATTTGAACGGAAGCTGGTGTGGAGTACGCTCTTCTGAAGATGCGAACGACGGATGGTTCGAAGGGGAATCGGAGTACGACAGAGAAGATTTCTATTAAAAGAGCATCGGTGGCAAGTCAATAATCTAGGCTGCTCAAAGGTCGGTACATAGGTAATAATTACCTCGGCTTGACTCTGCCAATTATCCCACAACAACTCCAGTCGCGCTGGAGTCATATTGGTCTGTTTCTCGAGATAGAAATTATCAGGAGGCTGTAAGGTAGGTGAGGTCGTTTTCGCTGTTGGAGCCATTGATTGAGCTGGTTTGCGTTCGTTGATTGTACAATGAAGCCGTGATCAAGCAAACTTCTTGCAAGGCCATGTTATATACAGTATCGGCCACTGTTCCAGTCATATCCGAAAGAGTGCCACCGCTAACAATGTGCTCTTTCGAAGAACAGTGGCAGCAGCGAGCACATTGTATCACATGATATATGGCTATCGCGAGACCATAATGATAGTTTCCATATTTCTACACATGGAGTGATAGTTAGCGGAGGTGATTATACTCTAATCAAAGTACAGGTCCACCTCTTCTACGTTTTCGTGCTAAGGTCTAGTCGATCGATGAAGTCTAACGACAAGGCCCGAAATGCTTTGGAAAAAGATGTTCGAAAGATTCAAAACGTAAACGAGGTCATGGGCTATGACAAACACTTTGTTTCAACCAAACCGCATTATCATCGGGCATGTTACGCACCTTCGAAGATGCCTTGACGTGTATGTAGGCGGAGTATGGAAGAGTCGCGAGACAGGAATTATGAAGGATTGCCGGGAGAGAGAGATGCGCTGTCTATGTGGGATACATATCTGCACAATCTGATTTAGTAGTGATGACACGCGAGAAGGAAAAAAGCGGCCATACACCCCCCAGTTCTGTGTGATGATGCCCATCCCAGCAGTACGTTTCACGTCACTAGCCTTCTTTTTGGGCCGAGCGAAGTGATCCTCCTCGTCATCTCCCTCGTCACCCAAATTTTCTGCATCAACAGAGTCTAGCGAAAATGACTCTTTCATGCCTTCCACATATTCGCGTACTCTAGACGCATTAGATCAAGTCAACTTGTGGGAAGATATAACGCGACTCACCTGAAGTGCAAGAGATACCCACCTCCTTCCACCAATTGTCGACTTCCTCTGTCACATCGACACCACAACAGACATCTCATTCTGCAGGAGGACTTGGCTATGGATAGTGGGCTAAGTCGTATCCATCGTATCGAGCTATTACTATGAATGCCTGCGTAATGAGGGTCGGAACTTGATGGGAGACAGCAAGATAACTGAATTTCACCGGATTTTACCTTTGTTATTTTAATCGCCGGAAGTGTCACCAGTATCCCTTCCTCTCGTATCAAGGCGGTTCCTCTGCCCCTCAAGAAGAAACTGCTCCGAGTGGAATGCATATGAGCGACAGCCATTGTAAAACACCTATATCCGATTTTGAAAAGACCATGGGTGTTTCTTCTCCGTGGGAAAGACATTCTCCACACCTTGATGCATTGGATGGCCCAATGATTCCAATGTAGAGCCGCCTCTCTCGATGATACTCAACAAATTCCTCTCAAATTCCTTATATGACTCCCTTGTATCTTCTGATTATCATCCTGGGATTGATGGCTATCCAACTGTTGTTCTAATCGATGTTGCTGTACCAAGCATCGAAATACATGAATACGAGAAAGAATCCTCGACTCTAGTTTCCAACCTCCACCCGAGAGGCCACACCTGTCCAAGCTAGCCTCGAGGAAGCCAACAAAGCCAAAAGATTACCTTAAGGCCTTTGTGCTCATTCCCCGCGATATACTGTTTCCTGACTGTCTTATCGAGGCTGAGAAGTCACAATGAAACTTCATTGGAGAGTTATTTGGAAATAGAAAAGCTTTATACAGGTGGTTTCGACATTTTTATCTTCTTGTTGAAGATAGTGAATTATCCAAACATGAATAAGTTCTGGAGTTGCCGTTAACAATCTGCACAGCACGAGCAAGAACCAAGACTGACAGTCCTGTTATAAGCTCTGGAAGTCTTTCTTCTCCTCGTCAATTTGAAGCATCAGCTCAAGGTAGCCTTCTCCGATATGAAGCACCAGCTGAAGAGAACAGTCGGGAGTGAAGTAGGGCAATCGGCCCTCGAACCTCGTCACCAACCCGACGCGACATTGTCCGCACTCAAGTACGTATTTACAATTTTTGCTTCTCGAAGCCTGGAGTCATCAGGGATATGATGGGTTAGAATACGAGATCAAAATTGCTGTAAGGTCACAGGGCTCATCGACGATGAACAATTTGCAGAAGATCGAATATCAGTCTTGTAAACTCTTATACAACTAGTATGGTGCAAGTAGCTCATGGAATTCCGCGGAATCCACGTTTCAATGCAAAGTGTCATATGTTAGTTTCGCTGGCCACTGTCACTAATCCAATCATGGCGGAATTTATAGTATTTAAGAAACATTTGGCTTTACGCTTCCGTCCAACCCGGATGTTGCTGATAATATCATGTTACTCCATCCTGCCATTCACCATGCGTTTTCCAATTTCATGGTAGGCTTCCTACCCAGGTCTAGTTCCGAACCGACTGTGAGCTGCATTTTGTATTGTTTGGGAAATTAAACTAATCCAATGATTGAATCCACACGGCGTAGTACGCGCAGAGATACGGTAGTACTGGGCTCTAATTAATGGATGACTTTTTTCTAGCTCGTCTTTCACTTTCAGCCCAAGGCCTTCCGAAAGAATGGTGACCTCAAGACACTCACCGTCAACATCCAAGGGACAGCCGTGATGCTTAATGGACATACTGTGTCGCCAAGCAAACCCAACTGTCACATCCCAGACCCAAATCTTCGGTAGTTCAGGATGCACTGGTTCTGGGGGGATATTCTGGATGGCAGTTGGTGCCATACCCGAAGGATTTAGTGAGGATGAGGATGATGAAGACAGACTTCAGCACGTTACAGAGCGGTCAATCCATGTTCTTCATGCAAGACTCGATGTTCTTGATAGCACTCATGCTTCCTTGCCTACCATCATTGCTTTGCCCAGTAGCCTCCCTTTGTCATGTAACCATCCAACTCTCCTTGAAACAAAAAAAAAATCAAGCAGTCTGGAGCCTGATGATGATCTTTAGGATACGTTGAAAGTATCTGGATCAGGGAAGCATTTTTTGTCATGGACAGCCCTCGAATTGCCTACCTGTGAACTGTTCAAGAGAGTATACGTGATAATGTTATTTGTTCATCGATGTCACATAATTCAGAACTATATTGATGAAGAGTCAACGGGTTCTACTAATGTCATTTTCACCTTTCCTCTCTGAGTGTTCTTATCTTTCTCGACCTCAATGTTCACCATGACCTTGTCGAAAACAGAAATAGTGACCTCGCTCGCGCCAGGTGCCGAGGAAGAGGGCACAGTGATAGTGTAGTTATCTGCATCGAACCGAATCTCGCGCTTCAACATGACCAAGCCCTCAATTCCAAGCCTGTCAAGATAGCGTTAGCATCAAGCCTGTAATAATTAATAGATGGACTCTGCTGACTTGGAGACAAATACGCCAAGACCGTTTCTAAAAGCCCTGATCACAAAGGCTTCCTCTCTTACCTGAGCCCTTTCCTTTTCATTTCTATTCTTTAAAGCCAATCCAACATAGAACTCAACACTCGCACGACCGGCCATCTGTGCCATTCGATGGCGTCTATTAATGATGTCCATGACTCGTTCAACATGCGATTTTGAATGCAGTGACGCATGAAGGGGTGCGTAGCCGATGGCGGCTGCAAGTTGTCGGTGGGCAAGGACATCTGATAGCTCCGAGTTAAGAGCGCTTGTTGATAGGTGCTCATTAAGCGAATTACTTACCAGCGTAGCGTCTGATGGGGCTCGTGAAGTGCGTGTAAATAGGGCTGGCAAGACCGTAGTGACCAAATGTTTCGCGGCCGACACTCCCAGAACAGAAGTATTCTGCAGAAAGCATACATCTTGTCGCCATAATACGGACCAAAGTATTGAATGCCGGCTCCTTGGGATCCTATGTCCGTCATGCGTTGAGAGATTAGGAAACATTGGAGGAAGCTGACAAAACGCGTACAGTGCACTTGTCCAATGATGCCGCAAGAGCCCCAGAGCTGGACACATCCAGCGTCATTCCTTTGCGCTTCATCAGAATATCCTGAAGTTTCTCAAAATTCGTCCGAGGAGGTGGTAAGTGCCGTCTATTCAAGACAAGGGTCAGTAGATGTTCTCCTAGATTGGGTGTTGGGTGAAAGGAGATACCTCAATACAGCTGTCTGTGGGAACGTCTCCTGGATTTTTTTCGCAACGCTGATATTTGCGAGCAACATGAATTCCTCAACCAAACTGTTTGTCTCCCTCATCTCTTTCTGCTCGACATCAATAGGTTCCGAAGATTCGGAGCTATCCAAGTGTATTTTGACCTCCGGTGATGCAAGGTTAAGAGCACCAGCAGCCATACGACCAGCCTTGAGTTTTTGTGCAAGCTTATTCAGTAATCTAATGCCCTCGGTCAGCTCGTCTCGCAAGTTTCTGGTCAAAAGTTAGCTGGAAAATGTGGAGCGGTTCGTTGGAGACGTACGGATCATCCTTCCTGAGTTGTGCCTCTTCGTAAGTGAACGCAGCTTTTGAAGCAATGACTGATTTTGTAAACCGGACATTAACAATCTCCGCATCAGGAGTCATTTCCTGAGGTAGCTCAGCGTAAGACGTCAGTAAATCAATTAAAAAGTTAATTACCCAAATGCAAGAGAACGCCAAACGTTCGACATAGGGTCTCAGTGAACACAGGTTGGTCCCGAGAAGACTTGGAAGCATGTCAATACGCTTGTCGACCAGATATACTGTGGTCCCTCGTGAAGCGGCTTCGCTATCCATTGGATTATCCGGATGCACGAAGTGCGAAACGTCCGCAATATCTAGCGATACACTGTTAATAAAAGTTTTCAGACTTGATGGAGACACGACTTACGAACGCCGGCCTCGATGTTTCCGTTCGGCAAATGCCTAGCATGGAGTGCATCGTCAATGTCCTGGCAGCCTGTTTTAACAATATGATTGAGTCAATCCAGGCTTGCCTTAGGAGTTCACGTACCAGGAGGGTCAATGCTGCAAACGACGAGACCCCTCAAGTCCTCACGATCCCTCCATTCTGGACTAATATCACTTTTTGGTGGGACAACCCACTGATCACCCTCGATAGGCAAGCAATCAAGGATCGCTTTCCCAAAAGGCCTGTACGGGACCTCGAATTCCAACAAAAGGCTCTCCTGCTCCGCTTCCTTACTCTCGACCTTGCCAAGCGCTCGTACGAAGTGTCCTTCGGGATACCGCGAAGTGACGTCCCAGCGGTCGATCGTGACGAGAATCTTTTGGCCGATGAGGGTGGGCGCTTGTCGTGTGCGTAGGCGAATACGAGGGAGGAGACGCGAGACAGGCGTTGCAAAGACGGTTTGTTGGGATAGGGAGGTAGCGTTTGAGGATGTCAAGGATGTACTGTCTATGTGGCACACATATCTGCACGATTTGAGTTATGAGTGATGATATATGAAAAGGAAGAGTGGCCATACGCTCGCCAGTTCCGCTTGATGACGCCCACGATACGCCCTGTTGGTTGTTTTTCGGAAGTACGTTTAACGTCGTCAACCTGCTTTTCGCGTTGAGCAAAGTGATCCTCCTCATCGTCTCCTTCGTCTCCCGAATTTTCTGCGTCATCGTTTTTCAATGTTGCTGGAGAACTTGGTTACCTACAATTCAAGAAAGAAGGAATAGATCCAGCTCACAGTCTTGATCGACAACTTCATCTGCAGGAGCTTTCCATTCGGACTCAGGGAATACTTCGACCACCACGATGTCGCCATTGACAGCCCGGTTCATATTTTCACGGCCAATCAAGAGCACCGGCTTTGTGAATGCGGGCACCGAAACACTCCCCTTCAGGACTCAATAAATGGATGTGCATGGAAAATTATGTAGAGTATGTATACATACCTCGAGGTAGTTGTACTGGTTGGCGGCGAAATGTCCCTGATGGAGTTCGCCGACCTTGATACCGGCGAGTAAAGTTGGCGTCGGTAGGTACTGTTCACGTTATCAGCCTCATGAAAAAGGAGTGAGCTACATCATCTTACATCAGGGTAAAGTGCTTGACGGCCAACACCTGCCTTCGTTGGTTCGATGTCGTTTGAACCCTCTGCCGCAAGGAGGTCTAGCAGTTGATTTGGCTCTTTCATATCTTCCACATATTTGCGTACTAGAGATACATCAGACAACGTAGGAGGATATAGCTTGACTTACCTGATATACAAGAGATACCTGCCTTCTCGGCCTTCCGCCGATTTTCTGCATCCTCTGTCATCAACACCACGGTCGGTATCTTTGGAGGAGCTTGACCACGTATGACGGGCTGAGTTAGACGGACGTGCTCGTTATACCAAGCTGCTGCCTTTCGAATGCCTGTGCAAAATAAGGGTAGGTAAGAGACATTGCGAAATAACTCTTACCTCTATCATTTCGGTCATTCGGGGTCTCTCCTTCTTCTCTTATAATGGCGGTTTCTCTGCCTCTCAGTGAGAGATTGATCTAATCGGAATCGGAGTGAAGAATACATACGAGCGATATTCATTATAAAACACCCATATCCGCTTATCTTCCATTTTCGTGAGAGCATTAAGGCGATTATATAAGGGAAGCGAGCGATGCCGCACTTCTTCTATGACAGTCTGTAGCAGGATAATTGGCGGCGTGAAGAGATTAGACTCGACCAAGTCCATCTAAGGTTACACATATTCAGCGACATGAAGATAAGACAAATAACCATGTACTTGAGAGAGGAAAACATTGGTGTCGGGCAGGATGAAATGGCCATCGGGATACAGTTGATGACTGTGGTCCCCAGTCTTCGGTAATGGAACGTTCGATTCACCGCACGCATTGCATCCCTGGACTCCACAAACAACGTCGTCTCGTAGATACCTTTCGCGTAGGACTGGTAGATCCTAAATCAATACATAGACGATAGTCAAAAGGCTACATACCTTTGATGACCTTGCCCCGAGCAGTCTTCTTGAAGAACTTGCGTTGAGTTACTACGGCTTCCGATCGTGGACGCTTGCGTATCGTAATTTCCACCATCTTGAAGCAGTTCTGTTCTCCTCAAACTAGCAAACTTTTCCTTGAGAAACGTACAGCGAACAGCTTAGTGGGATGTCCCAAGACAAAAGGAACTGATAGTGGTCGAAGACGCGAAAAGTATATAGTGCACCATGCGAGACCATGCACCGCGAAAACCTACGAGTCTATTCCGTGGGAAAGACGCCTATTCAGGAAGTCAATTGATTGCAAGGGTTATTTATAGCCAAGATATGTTCTGCATTGAACAAACAGCCTGAAGTACGAATGGGTCGCGCAGGCCTCTGGCTCGATAACTCGCTCGAAGAGGAAGCAGATATCGCGGAGCAGAACCCATATCTTGGCATCATCAGTCCCCCAGCGAGCTCCTCAACAGTTTCGACCAACGGAAGCATTACGACGCCAATCCCAACTCGATCGTCCTTACAGGAAGGGTTCAATGTTCCACCAATACAGTCCGGACTTTCTCGAAAGAAAAGCCTCGGACAACTCGCATCTCCATCCTCCCCCACTCTGCCACGGTTCACGAGGCCAGTACAACTTGTCCGCTCTCAAACACTTCCGAGGGTGTCCCAGATAGAGAACAGACCACGACGGCAACAGGCGGAACTTGATCAACTTGCTCTTTCCCCAGAAGCGGTCGAGAAAGTTCGACGGTGGATCATTGGCATTACAATTGGTGTGTATGCGTCTCATGCCCTGATATATCGCCTCGAGTTCTGTTTCAGTCGATTTCGACGTAGACGACGGCCCAGTCATTAATGGCATATATCCGTCCTCCATTCTCATGCCTGCTGAGGCGGAAAATCTGTGAGTCGTGTCTTTCATGTAGTGTTGTTCAACTCACGGTCTTCAAAAAGGGCATTTTCCTCCTTTCCTGACTCCTTGCAGTTTGAACAAGGATCTCAAAGTCATTCATTCCGTATCCGTGAACAACTTTGTTCCATAAACGCTGAAAAGAGACCCTCAACAAATGATGGATTTATCTATGGCTTCTCGCATTTTACTCAGAAGAAGGATCCGAGCTCGAAACGCGGCTATGAACAGGTAAATTCTCCATGGAACTCGTGTAACCTTCGTTGACCTGTTTCTCAGCGCTCCGTCGTGATTCTTACGCACCATCAATATCCGGCTTTCTTCTCGTTACTGATATCAACATTCGGACCTTTGTTCCAGCAACATGGAATCCCTATGTTGGAAACGGCCTGCCAAAATATAGCAACATGGTATGGCGTAACATCTATGGGAAGAATTGTACTGATTGACTACAAAGTAAAGGTGCGACCCTGTTCCAGGGGAGATTCTAGAGCTCGGTTTTCTCGGCTCTGTTATCCACGTTGTCCTTCCTCTTAGTATCAATGAACAACAGTTCATACAGGATCCATCTGAAACTAGGAAATACGATCCTAGGGAACATGTAAGCAAAGATAAATTTCCCAATAGAAATTCACTAACTTGATCAGGTTGTCGCTTCGTCTTCACCAATGACTCCCTCTCCCCTCTTGCTCTTTGAAGAGGCAGTGACCCAGCTTTGGTCAATATGGGAATGTCTCGTACTGTGCGAGCCTCTTCTCATTTTTGGCGCGTCGCCAGCACAGACAAGTCAGGCAGTTTGGTGGCTACGAGATCTGATGCGGCCTGTAGGAAAACCCAAAAATATCGGTAAATCGAGACTAATTCATCCATAGATACCATTTTCTGGAGACTTTCGTCCATACTTTACTATGCAGGACGGAGATCAGTCTACGTTGGTCAATCGCCTTCCTCCAAAACCTGGTATACTTCTCGGCGTCACGAATCCTTTCTTTGAGAAATCCTGTGCCCATTGGCCTCATATTCTCAGTCTCGGGCGTCGCAGAAATAGAACACAGACCGCTCAACCGTCGGCTGCTGGTGGACCTGCTGGCCCCGCGCCAGGTTGGAAATCCAAGACCCATAAACGTTATATCTCCAAAGATCGCGCCCTGCTTAAGCAACTAGAAAGCGCTTTGCATGGCGATGCAAGACAGAGTATGTCAATATCATCCTGAGCATGCTTAACTACAACTGACGCGAAACACAGGACTGCTAGCTTCGCTTGCGCTGCGCCGACATTTTCACTCTCGTACGACAGAGCTCATTACGCCCTTGGCAAGATACCTCAATACCTTGATACCCACACCTACTGAGGTCGCACGAACCTCGGCCCATAATACCCTCCGCCTCAAGCCTTTTAATAGTGCAAATTTTTTCGCCTCACTGAAGGCTCACGGGAGCACACTGCCGTTTCGCTCAACGAGTAAGCGGACCGAGTTTTATGAGCGTCTACTGAAGACGCCAGGTTTTGGGTTATGGCTTGCACAGCAGGAGCAGATTGTAGAAGGGGTCTTGAAGGAAAAACAAATTGTATAGTACTGTAGCGCCTCTATGGGTCTGGACATTCGAATTATAACGCACGGGCCACTGGTAAACAAACGACAACATGTTCTGAAAATCGGCCGGGCAACTTGTTTTTATGGATGAATTTGTACCGCCACCACCTTGTCACTATTCTCCATTTCTTCACTCATTGTGTCTGCGTCCTGTGTATCTTGTTTCCAAAGATTGTATCTGTATCAATAACGCATGTAAGGTCTTTTTCCTGTTACTGGCTAACTCTGTAGAGCGCCAATCCTGTACATGCTTTTCATCACTGTCCTTTGTGTTGCTTTCCTGTCTGTTGTTATTGTCACGTCGATACTCAAGCGTGTCCTGTGTTTCTTAACCTACAGAACAACAAAGACTTTTGGAACTTTTCGACCATTTCCACATTGTTAACCTATTGAGTCGATCGACGCTACAATATGCCTAAAGAAGATTATGATTTGTATGCGGAGGACAATTATCGGAGGTCGTCCCATTCGCAAGAGGAGGTTGGTATTATATCATATAATTCTACGTGTCTTGTGACTGAGCTTCAACCTAGAGTGGGCGCTCACAGCGCAGGGATGATTCTGTGGAGACAATGGTCTCCAAAGTTGAGCCTAACACCGGCGACAAACGCCCCAGAGAAGACGACCATCACGAGCGTATTGCTTCACCGGCTTCGCGTCAAGCCGCTGCGAATCAGCAAGCCTCCCCTCAAATGCAAGGGGGGAATCAAATGTCAAACCAGATGGGTAACGGTGGTTACATGCCAATGGGGCAGCCCATGGGGGGGATGGAGGTGATGAACAACGGAGGAGGAGGTATTCTTGGATACGACGCTTTGTATATCGGCGACTTGCAATGGGTCCGTTTGTTTTGTCGTTTAGCCCTTTGTCGTTATGAATTGTCTCACATGTCTTCCTTGTTTCTTTTTATTGTACAGTGGACGACTGATGAGGATTTGCGCCGTGTCGCAGCCAGCCTCCGAGTCGACATTGCCCTGAAGGACATTACGTTCTCTGAGCACAAAGTTAATGGCAAGAGCAAGGGGTGAGTAAGTAGGAAGTAGGTAGATGTATGTTTGACAGATCATCTCTTTGTAGGATTGCTTATGTCGAAGTTCACGACCCCGAAGGCGCCCAGATTCTGAAGCAATGGTTCGACAACAAGTGAGTCAACTACCTCTGAATTGAGGATTTACGTCCCCTGATCGTCACCTTCCTCATTCAGCGACTTCCAGAACCGGCGAGCGACAGCAACCTTGACTAATTCGGCGCAAGGCAATCCGTTCCGCACCCTGCCGAAAGGCACGTTACTCTCCTCTTCGTCTGTCGCTTCATCTGACTTCTCATCCAGAACCGCCCTCGCGAAATGCGCAGAATCAGGTGCCATCGTCAATACCGACGGTAGGCACCGGGATGGGTCGCGGAGGTCAGAACCTCCGTGGAAACAATATGGGAATGGGTATGATGAACCGTGGAGGCATGATGGGTGGTGGCATGATGCGGGGGAACATGATGGGTGGTGGAATGGGTATGATGGGCGGCGGTTTCATGGGCAACGGTGGTTACGGTGGTAACAACTTTGGTGGTGGACGGGGTGGCATGGTGCCTCAGGGCCCGCGCGGTGGGATCATGAACGGTGGTCGAGGGGGTATGATGGGTGGTATGGGTACGAATTTTTAAGTGTTTAGTCTATTCGCCGTACAGTGTTTTGCTTACTGTCATGCTTTGGATGCTTTTTTTGAATTACGACCCGCATTCAGATTTGGGTGAGATGACAGTGGGCTTTGGATTTAGTCATTTCAATCCCGTTCTGCCATCTCAAGGTGGGGCCAGGCAAGACGACTTGATGAAAGTGACTAGTATCTTTTATACAAATTGTGTTTTCCTTTTCACATAGGTCTTGAAGCTTGAAGTCGGTCCGAATGCACCAAGTATTATCGATGTTTGATCAGGGAAATAGCTCTAGATTGATATTATTACCATAACATCTGCTTCGAGACGACTTTGAGATTATGTATGATACTGATGTAATACGGTCGAAATTTGCAACTGAAACTTGACCATCACCATCCCAAGATTTTCGCTCGTTCGCTGATCTCTGCTCATCTGTCAGTTTCGCATCTGTCAGTGTCAATACTTAGAAGAGATTGTGTGTAGACGGTGGAGACTCGATCAAGGATAAATGTTCTTGTGGTTGATGTATAATTTCCAGCTCATGGCCTCAGTTGCGATTTCTCACATCGCCGAACTTACATACATAACAAGTCCATCCACGACGCTAGTGAACCTCTGCTCTTCTCCCTCCTGCCACGGCGGGTCACCACCTCGGCGCTACTATGTCAGACAACCCGTCAATATATTCTGAGATATCAGTGGATGTTGCATGGGACGTGTAAGCGGTCTAATTCGAAGCTAACAAGTTAATTGGTATCTTGACTATGTACGTCTTATAATCAGATACCTTCACAACCTTCTGCACTTCTTTGCAATCTGTACGTCGCTCAAACACGTTTCTCTTTCAGTTTTGATCCATTTTCTCCTAATTCAGCTTTCTTATTCTACGACCACTTGATCACGTTCGGTCAGTATTCTCGCTTGCAAGCATCCGCACATTTCCACATTCTGTCACCTCGATAGGCAATGAGGTCAACTATCTCTGGCTGCGCTCTATGACTCTAAGTACCTACTGGTTGTTCCTTACCCGCTATTTCGCATTCTTTGGCAACCTTGTTGTGATTGTGGTTGAGCAAACGAACCTTTCGCCAGGCGTGCGCCTCGTTCCTACGTTTTCCTCTGTCTCTAACTAAGTCCACTGACAGAGGTTAGTGATGACTTGTTCTTGTCAGGTATTGATTGTATGGTTTAATACGCTCCTCCCCTTAGTTGCACGTCGGTACATCTTGTTTCCGCAGTTATTGTTGGTGCTTAATCAAGTACTTGTCTTCAGTACACCACCCCCACTTCTTCACTCTGCCGTTTGATATCCGATATCGCCCACAGTTATCCTTGTTTTACGGATCTACGCGCTCTACAATCGTTCCTTTCGCATTCTGGGATTCATGATCGGCAGTGGCATGGTGCTGGTTGCCATCACATGCGTATGTTATCCTTCTCTTTCTTATCAGTCCAGATCTGATGCCGAAATTGCCTGGGGAAGTGGGCTCTGTTAGGACAAAAAAAAGCCCCAGCACAGGAAATTGGAGGCTGTCATACTGGGCTTTCGCGTATCACCTATGTGCTCCTGATCAACATGTCAAGTTCTACTGTTGTAATAAAACTCTGCAGGTCTATTCGTGTGTTACTGTCCATATCTCTAGAATCGTTTCCGATGATTACAGAGTATAGATCTTGCTAGTGCTTGGGAAGCACTATTAGTCAAATGATTCCATTTTATTCGGCCTCACGATGTTCAGAACATGGATGAATCGAAATGTCTTCAATATCAGTCAGAATTCGCTCATATACCTCTTCTTCATAGATGGTGAGCTTGTGCTAGTGATTTTCATGCACAAGTGTCTGACTCCAACTACAAGACACGATATACTTTGCGTAGGTGGTCCAGAACAAGAATATCCAAGCTTGAAATGAATGCATCTAGTGTCATGGTTCTCGCTAACCTGGCAAATATTTTAACATTATATGTGTGTTTCAGCCTCATGCATATATCATCTCCTCTTACTGAGGGTATCCCTAGTTTTCTGGCGTATGTCCATCACTCCAGTACAAAACCACATTGACACTCCCTCACGACAATCATATCTTTGTTTGTTCGTACTAGCCGTTCATGAGCAGCAGATTAACTATGTTCGTAAGCGGGTTCGTATCATCTCCAGCTCTATCACCTCAACCAACTGATTGTTTTCAGCATATCCGTCACGATGATGTCGCGCCCTATGTTCAACCTTCATGAAAAAGCTAACGCTGGGATCTATTCAGCGACTCCGACACACGTCATCAGCACCCATATAGAATACCTGCCGCCTTCTACGGATATTGAACTAGATAACATTGGGACCGGCGATATGTATTACAGCATCATCCCTGTTTAAAGTTTCAGCTTCGACGAGGACAACACCACTTGAGACCATGTGTTATCGTCGTCACCTCTGTAAGTTCTGAGACTTCCCACTGTACGATATCGCGAGACTATTTAGATTTTACATCATCAAGGACCCATCCAATTTTCACTCAAATTGTATTTTCTACCTGTATGACGCTCCCAATTTTCCTCCGTCTCTGCTCCACCCTGTACCACAAACTGCCACCCCCCACTAACTCGCTGCTCAACTCTGCTTAAGTATTTTCAATCTAGAGTCATCGCTGTGGCTGCCTTGGTCGGACATCATCGATGCATCATCTGTTAAATGCGATAGAAATATCAGGTTACGATTGCTGTTGGATTCTAACTTGAAAGATGCCATCAATATGGTCGCAGACCAAGGTAGGTCATCTCATATTGCCGCTAATCTATCCACACTGTAGACTTCATGATGTTGAACGCGATCCTTAAAGCTCCTTTGGTGTTGTTGATAGTACTTGACTGATAGATAGTCCGGACGATCTTGTACTATCGCACCAGGATCTTTGTTCTGTGATCCGCCCAATGACATCTGTCCAATTTGAATCTGTCGATGGCAATAAGTCAGTCAAATTTGTTGGTGTCCGGTGCACGCGTGTGGAAACTCGACTCGAGGAGGTTATATAGTGCTTTAGTAAGACTGGCAGCTCTTGACCTCAGTCGTGAATTAAGTCCGAGCCGTCACGAACTGATTTCTCATCTCCCGCCACTATATCTTATCGTCGCAGTCCATCGACATTCCCTTGGCTTTAGTAAACCTCCCTCCAATCGCAGCCCAACACCTAGGCTGGTGAGATGTCCGACGACCCGTCACTTCATTCTGAGATAATCGATACTGTCCGGGAAATGTAAGTGGCCTGATCCAAGGCTAGCTTTGTTGGTATCTTTATTGCATAAGTTTATGTACATCTTCGAACCAGATACCTTCTGAACATTCTGCAGATCTTTGCAATTTGTGCGTCACTCACTTGCAAACATGTCTCTCTCAATATTTTTGACCCGATTTTCTCCTAACTAGCGTTCTTCTTCTACGACCACTTGATCACGTTTGGTTGGTATTCTTGCTTCTAACCATTTGTGTGTTTTCACGTCTCTGTTACCTCGATAGGCAATGAGGTCAACTACCTTTGGCTGCGCCCGAAAACCCAAAGTGCCTATTGGTTCTTCTTTAACCGTTATTTCGCATTCCTTGGTAACTTTGCTGTGACTGTACTTGAGCGAGTAAACCTTTCGCCAGACGTGCGCCTCGTTCTTATCTTTTTTTGTCTATTCAAGTCTATTCAACCAACTCCACTGATAGAGGTTAGCCAAAACTTGCTCTTGTCATGGATTGTATGTTTTAAGACTCTTACCTCCCTAGTTGCCATCGGTTCAATTTATTTCGACAGTTACTGTTGGTGTTTAGTCAAGTGCTTGTCTGCAGTATGTCCATCCCCATGTCTTTGCCTGTTGTTTGGCATCTGACCATGATGGCCCATAGTCCTCCTTACTTTACGGATCTATGCGCTCTACAATTGTTCCTTTCGCATTCTGGCATACATGGTTGGCAGCGGCATGGTGCTAGCTACTATCGCATGTGTATGTTGTTGCTTTCTCCCTATCGCTCTAGAGCTGGTGTTGAAATTGTTTGGGACAAGTGGGCTCTCTTTGGACAAAAAGATGCCCCAGCACAAGAAATTGGAGGATGTCAAAACAGTCTTTCACGTATCACGTATGTACACCTGACCAAACACGTTAGGTTCTATTGTTCTGAAACTCCACAGGTCTATTCGTGTGTTGTGGTCGATGTCTCTAGGATCATTTCTGATGACCACCGAGTATAGATCTTGCGGCTGCTTGGGAAGCACTGTTCGTCTATGACACCCTTTTATTCGGACTCACGATGATCAAAACATGGAAGAACCGAAACCAATTTATTCTCAGTCAGACTCACGATTCGATCATACACCTCATTCTCAGAGACGGTGAGCTTGTTATTCTGGCGATTTTCGTGCACAAGTGTCTGACTCTAATAACAAGGTGCAATATACTTTGCGTAGGTGGTCCAGACCAAGATGCCCAGGTTCAAACTGAACCTTGTATCCAGTGTCATGGCACTCGCCAACCTGGCCAATATATTGACATTTTATGTACGTTTCGGTCGTATACAAGTATCTCTTCCCGCTGATGGTATGCCTAGTTTGGTGGTGTATGTCCATTGCTCCGATATACATTGTAACACTCACGGCTCTATATTTATTTCATAGCCGATTATAAGAGGAGGATTATCCACGTTCGCAAGTGGGTTCGTATCATTTCCAGCTTTCTGTGGAGTGTATACAACCTCACCCAACTGATTGCTCTCAGCATATCCGTCACGATGATATCGCGCCTTATGCTCAACCTCCATGAAAGCGCCAACACTGGGATTTATTCAACGACACACGTCATCAGCACCCACATGGAATATCTGTCATCTCCTGTGGAGATTGAACTAGATACTATTGGGATTGGCGATTTAGATACGTACCACAACATCATCCCTGCTCAAAGTTTCAGACTCGATGAGGAAAACATCACAAACCATGTGTTATCGCCGCCACCCCATAAGCTCTAAGACTCACCACTATGATTATCGCAAGACTATTTATATTTCTGGGTATTTATCAACTTCTCAAGGACGCATCCAATCTTGACTCGAACTGTACTGTACTTACAATGCTATACCAGAGACTGCTGCCGCCCCGCTGAGGTCCTTCTATCTGTACAGTTTAGGTTCAGCCTTCTCACCATACGGAATGAAGCCGTCTTCTGCTTCGATGCAAGCCAAACGTCAGATTAAAATAGTGGAATCCTTCATGACGTGACGTACAAATGGTAAAGCGGGCATAGCACTATCACCGGAAGCTATGTGCTTTTCTGTTTCGATGCTTTTTTTTTTTGGCTACATACGACCCGCATTCAGGTTTAAGTGACCATCTCGACTAGAAGAGTACCTTCAAGCATACATACCACTTCACTCTACATTGAAAGCATCCCAGAATCTTCGCTTCCTCAGCCGATGCCTCCGATTCGCATCTGTCAATGGGTGGCGCGTTCAAGTGGAGATAGGGAGGAATAAAGTATACTTAGCTCGTGGCCTCGGTCGCGAATTCTCCATCGCCGCACCTATATATCTATTGTCGGGTTCAAGACCACTGCATAGGAGAGGAGTCCCTTTACGACGCCTGGCGAATCTCCGTTTTTTTCCCTGCCATCACGGCCTACGACGTAGGAGGCTGGCGAGATGCCAGACGACCCGTCCTTTTATTCCGAGACACTCGATAGTACTGTACGGGACATGTAAGTTGCCTCAGCTTTCTGGCGTCTGTTATCAAATCCATATCTTTGAACACAGACACCTGAATGACTTTCTGCATTTCTTCGCAATCTGTGTGTCTTCAAATATATTTCTCTCATTAAGTCTGAGTTTTTTCCGGTTTAGCGTTCTTGTTTTACGACCACTTGATCACGTTTGGTCAGTATACTCGCTCGTA
Source organism: Termitomyces sp. T27 (assembly GCA_017657375.1). Lineage (NCBI taxonomy): Eukaryota > Fungi > Basidiomycota > Agaricomycetes > Agaricales > Lyophyllaceae > Termitomyces > Termitomyces sp. T27. The sequence continues at coordinate 4,995 of JAGGAW010008609.1, read as the reverse complement.
GGGTTTGCCCGTTTGTAAATTCAATCTTCACTTGAATAGGCAATGAAGTGAACTACCTTTGGCTGCGCCCGAAGACCCAAAGTGCCTATTGGTTTTTCTTCAACCGATATATCGCATTTTTTGGCAACCTTGTTGTGATCGTGTTTGAGCAAACGGATCGTTCGCCGGACGTGCGCGAGTTCTTATGTTTTCTCTTGTCCATCCAACTAACTGCACTGATAGAGGTTAGTCATGGCGTGTTCTTGTCTGAGATGATCTGTTTCAGCACACTCCTCTCTTAGTTGCCGTCGGTACAATTTATTTCGACAGTTACTGTTGGGGTTCAGTCAATTGGTTGTCTGCAGTACGCCACTCCCATGTCTCTACCGGTCATTGGATAAGAGTTTGATGGCGCTTACAGTCCTCCTTGCTTTACGGATATATGCGCTCTATAATCGTTCTTTTTGGGTTCTGGCGTACATGGTCGGCAGCGGCATAGTGCTGGTTACCATCACATGCGTATGTTGTCACCTTTGTTAGCCAGAGCTGGTGGTGAAATTGCCTGCCGCAAGTGGGCTCTCTTTGGACAAAAAAGTGTCGTAGCATCCGTCGCAGGCTGCCATATTGGGCTTTCACGTATCACGTATGTACACTGAATCAGACATGTTATTGTTCTAAAACTCCATAGGTCCATTTGTGCGTTGCTGTTCATGCCTTCAGGATCTTTCTGATGATCCCCGAGAATAGATATTGCTGGTGCTTGGGAAGCACTCTTTGTCTACGACTCCATTTTATTCAGTCTCACCATGATAAGAACATGGAAGAACCGAAATCAACTCACTTTCAACCAGGCCCGGAATTCACTCATATACCTCATCTTCAGAGATGGTGAGCCGCTTGTTATATCAACGATCATGGGTGTTGACTACAATGACGCTGGCAAGGCGCGATATACTTTGCGTAAGCGGTCCAGACCAAGAACATCCAGGCCAAAAGTGAATCTTGCCTCTAGTGTCATGGCACTCGCGAACTTGGCAAATATATTGACATTCTATGTACGTTTCGGCCCATACACATATCCTCCCTTGTTGATGAAATTCCTAGTTTTGTGGTGTATGTTCATCACTCAATACAAAATTAGATTACTCCCTAACAACCTTTTTCGTAGCCATTTATGAGGGGGGGATTATCCACATTTGCAGGGGGGTTCGTATCGTGTCTAGCTCTCAGTTCTATCTCACCCAGCTGATCTTTTTCAGCATATCCGTCACGATGATATCACGCCTGATGCTCAACCTTCACGAAAAAGCCAACCCTGGGATCTATTCTACAACGACAAACATCATTAGCACTCAAATGGAATACCTGTCACCTCCTACGGAGGTTGAACTCGATACCATCTGGACTGGCGATTTGTATCACAGCACCGTCCCACCTGTTTAGAGTTTCGGCAGACTCAACAAGGATAACACCACTGCAAACCATGCGTTATCGCTGTCACCTTCATGAGTTCCGAGACTCACAACTATATGATATCACAAGACTATTTGTATTTTTTGGTGTTGTTAATCATCAAGGACGCATCCAATCTTCATTCGAAATGTATCTCCTATCTGTATTACTTATAATGCTATACCACAAACTACTGCCGCCCCGATGAGGTCCTTTTATTCGTGCGTTCAGACTTCTGGCTATGCAGAATAAGGCCGGTTTGGTCGGTTATTTGCTTCAATCGGATGTCAGATTATAATTGCGGATTCAGTGAGTATAATTAACATGACACACAAAGGCAACACAAATGATAGTCTTGAAATGACCCGTACAATTAAGCATCATCACCAAAAGATAATAACGTCTTGCTCGGTTTCTTAGATTTCTTTCTTGATGGTGCGCCTGATTTATCATCCTGAGTGTCGGTAGGAACCTTGCGCTTGTTGACGGAAGGTTTCGGTGCGCCTTTAGACGAGAATAATAGGCTAGTTATTCGAATTTTTTTGTCTTTCACACCTTCGTTAGCGGTATCAGGAGCCCCAGCGGAATCTTCTTTTGGTGTTTCTGGGTCTGGAAGAGGAAGGAGTCCTTTCTCTAATGTTTGGTAAGGCAAACGCAAGAAATGCTTTTTCGTTCTCCACTCAACCTTTGCGCCTGATGTTCTCCGCTTCACGAGCCGTTAGGTGCTTCCCTTCCTTTAGAACAACCACTTGTGGTCTTTCGTCTCCGTCATCTTCATCTGCGCTTCCTGGATCGTCGTCCGGCCGTGTGGGGATAGCAGGCCGCCTAGGTATTGGCGGGCGGCCGGATCCATCATCCTCAAACTCCTCGTCATATTGATCGTCCGTGTCCGGTACACCAGCAACTCTGTTCTTCAGTTTCTGAAGGAAAGCTGGAGTGGTCTGACTGTAGGCCAGCCGAGATGAGAGTTGGTGACGAGTCGGTTCCTTAGGAGCCATTGGAATATATCAGGCTGCGGTGAGATAGAGATTTCTATGTTGATGTTTTCTCATAACGCCGCAGGGAACAACCGGTGCATCGGATATGTCACGGTGGCAGTGCAACATGTAACCGAACGAGTACTACATATTCTCGTGGCCGGATACATACATAGAACAAGCCTCAACAACAGATTCAACGAGGATCCAGTTGGCCACCTTGCTCTCATGCCAATTCCTTCGGTCGATGAAGAAACTCCGTTGTTCTTCATCCCATTGCCTGAACGGTCTCCAATACCTTGGTCTCAATTCTCTATCGTGCTATGGACTCAATTTGTAGAACCTCTAAGCACTCAGGTCATTTCTCCATTTGCCCCACAGGTCAGTCCAATTTTGACCTGAATTCCAAAGCCTGATTGAATCCTTCATTGGATTGTCATCAAAATTTCAGCTCATTCGTGACATTGGAATCACGCATGGAAACGACGCACAAGTTGGGTACTATGTCGGAATTTTGGTGGGTCAAAAAAGGAAAAAATGACGCGCTCGAGTCATTCAACATATCTGCCACGAATAGCATTCGGTCTTCTACATGGTACAGGCTATAACAGTCCTCTACTGGAGTCGAGCCTCCGATCAAATAGGTCGTAAACCCGTGCTCCTGACCGGATTATTCGGCGTGTCTTTATCCATGCTTTGCTTTGGACTCTCCAAAACGTTCTGGGGCCTTGTTATGAGGTATAGCCCTTCTCCCTCTCTCTCCAGACTTGGACTGATTGTTGCCTCTAGCCGTGCTCTTTACAGCGCCTTGAGTGAGTACCTTTTCATCATGACACTACTGTCTTCCACTCACGTTGGATTGTAAACTTCAGATGCAAACGTTGGAGTCATCAAAGGGTACTTTTGAAGAAATCCAATGGTGTTCATATTGACTGACTGTCTTTTTGCAGCATGATAGCTGAATTATCAGATGGCACAAATTTGGCACAGGTATACGTAGATGTCTGATGTTTTGTATGTGTCCACTCACGCTTCTTCGCTATCTAGATGGTTGCTTTTGTGCCAATCACATGGGCAACTGGAAGCACTGTGAGATACCTTCCACATCCCATTTTTTGATATTTATTTTAAATAGATTGGCCCATTTATAGGCGGCCTTTTATCTCATCCAGCCGAGCACTTCCCCGAAACCTTTGGGAATGAGTTTTGGAAAACATATCCTTACCTCTTTCCCTGCATAGTTCCCATTGTTGTTTCAGCCCTCTCCTGGATCATTGTTTATCTGGTTTTAAAGGAAACTGTGAAGGCTCCAAAACCCCTTTCCTCATTGTGGTCCAGGAGTGACTCTTCAAATACGACTGATTCGGCGGCGGCTGGGGAATCACAAGAATCGGCCCAGCCCTTAATATCCAAATTCGAGGGGCAAAAATCTTTGTGGGAGCTCCTGACTCGCAAAGTGCTGATCACAGCCACCAATTACGGTTTATTAGCGCTCATAGATATCGCCTTGCGCACCCTTCAGCCTGTCGTTTTTTCTACACCTGTTGCGCTGGGTGGCCTTGGATTAGCACCATTGTCAATTGGAAAAGTATTGGCTACAATCGGGTTCTTGAATGGCTTTATCCAAATGTTCTTTTTTGCAAAGGTCCACAATCACCTGGGATTAAAAAGAACATTCATGACAGGGCTTCTGATGACTTTCCCTGTGATTCTTGCCTATCCGATCATGAATTACATGGCAAGAAATCAGGGAGTTGGACCGTTGCTCTGGTCTATCCTTGCACTGCAAATTCTCTTTACCCCAGGCATCACGTTTTCTTTCAGTGCGACAAAATTTGTCCCTCTCGCATGATTGTCCAACTGAAAAGATCTTCCATAGGTGCTGCAATCATTTTTGTACAAGTCTCTACTCCAAATAGAGCTTCGCTCGGCGCGACAAATGGCCTCTGTCAGGTACGTATGCCAAAGGCAATTGAGCAAGTAGCATGGACAACGACAGAAGTTGATGGGTTTCTAGATGACGATCAGCTTTACGAGGGCCGTCGGGCCTGCGCTTTTCAATTCCTTGTTTGCATTCTCCATCGAGCATCAGTATATGGGTGGATATCTTGTTTATTACCTCCTGGTCCTCATCCTGAGTGGTGCTATTATTTTGGCTTCGCTGCTCCCTGCTATAACGGATGTCACTACTACTCAAGACTGACTACGACTTCCTTCTTGTTTAGCTGGATATATATCATGACTTACTAAGGTAGGTAAGAACTCTAAAATTTGTGGGATATCTATGTACATATACAGACATTTGATTCGCAGCCTGCAGCCTTTCGGAGTAAGATTAATTTCATCCTGATCAGTGTTATAAGTACATGGAGGTAAGTGTCGCGTTAAACAGTCTTTACTCGATGAATGCTGGTCTGTCAACAACTATCATGTCTTATACTAACGTGCGATGCACACCGGTACAAATCATTGGCCCCAGTCGGATGAGAATAGAAATTTGCCTTCACATATCAGGTAAAAGACCTTTCTATGGGAATGCTTGATAGTATTCAGTGCCAGGTAACCGAACTTGTCTATGTACCGGTAT
>JAGGAW010008608.1:0-54643 GCA_017657375.1 Termitomyces sp. T27 | reverse complement strand
ATCCTCGCTCTCGACGACCGCGCTGCTCTTCCCCTTCCTCGCGCCGCGCCCCTTGCCCTTCGTCGTCTTCTCCTTCTTCGGCAGCCCCTTCCTCGGCGCCATCCCCACGCCCGCGCCCGTGCTCTCCCTCTTCCTCTTCCTCCCCGCCGTCGCACCCGCCCCTCTCACCGCCCCGCGCCGCTTCTTCCCCGCCCCCGCACCCGCCGCATCCTCCTCCGCAAGCTCATCCACGTCCTCCCCAGCCCCCTCGCCCTCCCCCTCCGCATCGTCATCCTCAGCCGCATCCGCATCCTCGTCGTCGTCCTCAGACGCCGCAGCGAGCGCCGCCGCGCGCTGCGCCGCCCACGCGGCGGGGTCGAGCGCGGTGCGGTACCCCGCGAGGAGCTCCCCGGATTTTTTGAACGGCTCGTTGATGTACGCCTCGATCTCGAGCGGCTGCAGCCGCGATATGTCTTTCGGGACGAGCCAGGCGCTGCAGGCGGTCAGGGTCATGTCAGCGGTCAGCGGTCGTCTGAGAGTGGCGGGGCACGTACTAGTCTCCGGCGGGGAAGAACTGGACGCAGTAGAAGTTTGATTTTTTGCTGGGGCGTTCTTGTTGGACGGCGGGGGGGACGGAGTCGGGGTCTACGACCTGCGGGTGGGGGTGTTAGCAGTGCGATGATAGAGGGGGACACGAGGGACGCACCATGCCAGGCCAGGGAGGGAAGCCACGGACCTTGCCCAGGACGATATCGCGCTCTTTGTACGTCGCGACTTCCTTCTCCTTCGTCTGCGCCGATTTTCCAGACTTTTTGCTCATCGTTGGGTGGTGGTGTATACGTAAGCAGCAGCAGGGGGGGACGCGCGACGACGAAAAACCACGCAGGCGAAACAAAGTCAACAACAAACAACGACAAGGTTTGGAATCACAGCGACCCCTGCGCTTTTTCGCCGGCAACCCATTTGATGATCCGTTCTCACGCTGTCACGCGACCCGCGTGCGGGGTCTGTGCGGTGTTCTCGGGATCAGATCCTCCCGCTGCCGCTGGCGTGGTCTCATGGCTTGGTACATATATCCGCTGTGTGATTTTCTCTTCCTGTTGTACGTATAGTTATCACAGTGTATGATATGCTACTCGCAACTACATATATACCCCTAATCCCGCTCCTCCCCGTCTCGCCGTCACCGGGATATCCACTACGAGCTCTGGAGACTGTCCTGCGCACGCGTCAACCCCCTCTCATGTCGACGAAATCATCATCATCTATCTCCTGCCACGTATCCCTCTTCCCTCCGACGCGTGCATGGCATGGCTCTCGACAAACCGCCAACAAACGCGTCGACCAGCCTTCGTACCCCGGTTGACCTTCGTTCCGGCGCAAAACCATCAGTATGCAACCCGAAAGTACGTACGCGCACGCGCACGCACACTCTCCCCGTGTCTTGTCATCGTGACTGTGTTCAATTCATCGTATCTTACTTTTTCGTCAGGTCATAGATGGTGCTGGTAAAATCGCGCCCGTTACTGACCTCAACGCCAGGTCTCAGCCTCGAGTCAACATGGAAAGTGGGCCCGTTGTCTCGAGTGCGCCATGACGCGGGGCTACCTCCGAGGCGAGATCAGCATGTGGATGTTGTGTTGAAGTTGTGCCTTCGTCTGTCTGATTGTTTCTTGGTGTAGTTCGTCAACCTCGAACTAGTTTCTAACTTCCATCTCTTTCACAAGGCATGGGTTGATCAAAGTTCGTTGTTACCTCCGTACTGAGGTGGTGATACTTGACTGATAAGTACTCCATTTTATTTTAGTACATGCTCCTCCAAGTCCTCAAATTTAATCTCCTACAACGATTGACTCATCAACCACCAAACAGTCCAACCTTCTGTGAAAGCTGGCAACAAATGGATCGAGCGATTCCTCATGCCCAGGGCCGTTTTCGACGTGCGCGAAATGGGCATGAGTATTTATCTAGTTTCTAATAGAACTAATATGAAATTCAGCACGGAAATACTGTATCACAGAATGAAAGGGATCACCACATCAAAGAAGACTTTTGAGAGTTTTCTTGCGATGCTTTAGAGGAAAGGACTTCGGAGAGAACCACGCGATTCATATCCTCGGTCCGAGTCTCTACAAACATTTCTTTCATTCTCGCTCGAGAGTTGAGCCTGTGTACACACGTGGTCATTGGAGTGAAAAAGCGCATATACCAAGAAAACCAGCCAGAAAAATTTCACATACGTTACCTACAGGGGTAAGCAATATCTGCATTTGAGCAGAATATTGGCCATACCACATACCAGCATCGAATTTACGTAGACTAGAAGAGCCAACAAATCAGCCAGGGAAACAAAGTCAATGCCTGCACCACAAACGTCTTCCATTGACCAGGAGAAAAACTGGTCATTCCTACTAATGAACATCAAGGTCGCCGGGAAATGAAATGAGGACATACAGCCATAAAGGAGATGTGTTGTAAGACTATTTTGACCAACGTAGAACTGGGGTGCGTGGATGAGTGCATTCAGGCAACAGCATGTATCCAGTTTTGCTCACAACCAGAAGTGTACAGGCCGCAATGATGCTTGTCAGTAATCCAATGCTCATGCTGTTCAACAGGCTACCAGTTCACCACAACAAATCTGCAACAAATGAGCTGAATTATCTTGCCTGAAGACTATCAGACGGTTGATGACATTCTGCGCCCTAAGGATACACTACATGCAGATGAGCAGAATTAGAAAGTCATGATAGAGCTGACCTTTTGAATTCAGCATGCCTTTCTTTTAAGAGGTAGACAAGCGACATGCTGATCGACAAATCACAAGTAATGGACATGGCCAAATTGACTGAGTACGAGTCCTGCCTCTGGTGTAAGTCGGGATCTGGCACACAACCTGTACATATAGCTACACGTGGCAACGGTGTATTCAAAGCGACAATCGGGGGATTGCCATACCTATTTGACAGCTTGAGTATATTCAGTGATGTGGATTGAGCTGACACGAACATGAACCTGTTGAAAACTAAAGTGATGAACCATGAGTTTTGATCTGAAAGACTAGACATCATGCCTGACTGAGTCCAGCGCCTAGATAAAAGTTAGCAAAGACATTGAAAGTAAAGATTTGAAGGGTTTACATAATTGGGCAAGGGATGTGATGAGCTGAGAGGGTACTCAGTATATAGACACATGCAATGATATGGCGTACTATGAAGATAACGAGCGGTTTTTGCAATCGATGTCTATCACTGACTATGGATAATTGACTAGGACATGTGACGTCAAATTGAAATGAGGGATAGTACTCACGGCGATATACTCTCCATGCAAAAAAGCTGTGAGACGATGATAAGTTGAATTGATTTCAATATAGCTTGTGCACACCTCTGAACCGCCGCTGCAAGAACCAGCTTCATCATCATTTAGCATAAGTGGCAGGAGAATGAATGATAACGCACTGTGAGTGTTACACTCATCTGCCAACAGCATCAACACCTGTATTAACCACTTGGATTGACACACCACATACTGAACCTGGTCTAGAACCAAATGGTCAACATGATCACAGATCATCAATGACTGAAAACTGACAAAAGGACGATGGAAGCTTCGAATGCCTTCTCGGGCATCTTGCAAACAATGAACAGATAGTTCACTGCATACACCAGCAAGACCATATGTAAGCCCTCTATGATGCTATCCAAGTCGGTAATCAGATTTCCAATTAGAAAAAGTCAGCTCATAGTATTCAATACCAAAGCGTTGCAACCTGTGGACACCAAACAGTTATCTAGTAGAATCAAGAAGGAAAGAAAACAGGCACTCGCTACTCCTTTCAAGAGCCAATGATCACCAGGATACGTGCGAAAGTAATACACCATTTGTGAGCATGTGATTCCAAAAAGCCTAGATGAAGGTTGGATAGGCGGACAAGATTTGTTAAAAGTGTCCATACACCGAGTCAACCATAGTGGCTATTGTTGTAGAGATCAATGAGAAATGTTGGGCCCGTTGTTTGGATGCTACATACATGTCAGGACTGGTCCCTCAATTATGTTGGACATTGCTGTCCGAGATCTGTCTCATGAGCCTAAGAGAAAAAGAAAGGTGGGGTGGATATGTCACACATTGCCCTGAGTAACGTTGCAGAGAACTAAGTGAGAGCTTGTGAAGGCGGAGAAGCAGGAGTGGAGGATGAGGGGGGCTTTATTGAACTCTTATGGAACGAGGCGGAGTCTTCTGGATGTTGCAAGCACTGTCATGATTGACATTATGTGGACTGGCCCCAAGCTGTGCCAGGCTTTCTCACAGATCAACTCGGACCATGATAGGTCAAGTACTGGAGACTAAGGCTTTCTCACACACAGCACGTTCACATCCCTGTTCATTGAACATTCAGCACCCATGATCCTCTTTTTGGAATGCTGGATGCTGTTTTGCACAACGTTGAGCGTGCTGTATCCGTCTAGAGGTAGGAGTAAGCGGAAATGACTGAGAAAGCTTGAAGGATCATCGTTCCCAGATAGCAATTTCGAGCTCCTATTGATAGTATAATGTTCCCAGCAGCACTGATTCCAATGAGAGCCACAATATGCATAGCCTCTTTAGGCACAATTGCCTTACTCACAAAAGGAACAACTGCACAAGGCACCGTCAGCTGCTTTGCCCAAAGATCAACCAAAATACCAACCGATCAGGACCGTGAGCCTCAGCTAGCCATCGAGAAGGACATGTACTTATTTGGAACAAGCCAAGAGCGAATTCTGCACAGAAAAGTCCTTCGACGGTGCCCTTTATTGAGTCCACTTTCACCTGGCAGCGCGTTCCCTTATCTCGGGACGAAGCATACTACCAGCCAATGGATCTATACATGGGTCACTGTGAGGTTTCAATAGACCAAAAAGACATCGGACTTACGAGTATTCGCGATTGATACGATGGAGTGAGCGATCATGATAGACAGGCTGTCGCCCGGTTGAACGACTTGGGATACATGCTGCATGGCTCCTGTTCGACACTAGATACCTGCGCCAAGTTGCCGTTGCGATAACTATGGATATCCTGTCTTGCTAGAAAACGAAGACACTCACAGGCTACCCTGAGTACTTCCAAACTCAGCAAAATACTCACATCTCGCCGCAACATGCGCGATCGCTGTCTGACGAACGCATCCCCCATTTCACCAGTCAGGAATGGATCTTTCCCAAAACGTCTGCTCAACACGACACCACTGGAGCTCTCGTGAAAGATCAAGGACGAGCGCAAACACGTCGTTGATTCCGAGTCCTTCGGCTTTGTCTGCAGCTACGCCAGCGACCCTGGATACGAGGTCGGTGTCGCAGGACGCGGAGAGGCTGATCACGGAGAGGAAGATTGTGCCGTTGTCGGCAAACCCGTGCAGATCTGTATTGAAATGGAGCGTAAGACATGTGTTGTCATTATGGGGGGAAGATGAGAACCTTGAATCAAGCAGATATTTCTCAGCTAGACAATCATGCAAAACCCAGACAAAGGTGGCGAGAATGAGCGCTCGATCTGAAAATCGTCAGGAACAATGTGCTGAAGCCCAGGAAAAGCTTTCAGTACAATTCAAGCAAGCTTGGTAACAGTCAAAGGAAAATGAGAAAAAACCATTTGGCTATGTAGAGCTGCAAGTGAATGTAGGCAATCAGAGTTGGAACCCCTGTTTGAAGTCGGTAAAATATGATCAAGATGGAAATTTATACGTTTGGGATCAACCGCGAGACAATTTTCTGTTAATGGAGGACGGAAGAAAGATCGGGTTGATGTACCTTGCCGATTGTGGACATCGAGTTTTGATGCATCCAGTAATCAGAAAGAGATTATCATATCGTCTTACTTTATACACCTGTAGACCTCGTACTCTTCTGCAGCATCAAAATTGCCGCCACGACCGTCTCCTCCGCGTTGCACAACCACAAGCTAATATGCGTGAGCGCGTACAAACACCCGCCGAAAAAGCACGCCATGCAACGACGAAGCATAAAGCTCCACCCGCGGGGAGGTTGGCGATGAGTTGGACTCTGATACCGGCGAACAGGGCGGTCTGGATGTGTGGATGAGTTTGATGCAATGTGATGAGAAGACTCACGTCGATGACTCCTTTCAGAGTCTTCGGGAGTTCATCGACATCTGAGGGTATGCACGAGTTTGATAGGCCGTGTTGCTTACAGTTACGGAATTAGAGGATCTTTCGGGGCCATGCTGGAGCGAGGATGTTGGGTTAGGGCGTGCTTGGAATGGAGGGTGTCGACAAGTGGTGTATCAACATCGTATTCGGCCAGGTGTCGGACGCGAATGGACGACCGACGGCGCGTAAGAGAAAACTGCGCATAGGGGCAGTGTGTGGTCGTGTTTATTCCGAGCAAGGGGGCGTGTCAGGCCGGCAAGTTGCTGCTGTCAGTGTGGATACAACCGTGTCGTCTTGAGTCAAGCCATATCTCTGTGTTTTCTCTTGGGGTGCCTATACTTGACCTTCACAAACTTGACAAATCATCACGGAGATAACTTTTGGTCGTCTTAGGGTCGTCTTTTGGTCGTTGTTACTAGCCATGGCCACGGAATACATGCTTATTCTTCGCAAGCCTGCGAGTTCAAGTCATACAGCTTGCTTTGTATTCTCTCGATCGCATGGAAGTACGCGAGTAGCAGCGCTACTGCAAGCAGTCTTTCAAGATTTGCATTCCGCGGCTTACTTTATCTTCTCATGAATATCGACCCTTCTGAAACCTTTTCGTATTCCAGGATATAAGTACCCGCGCGGTGGTGCTCAGCACCCAGTCACTCTAATCTGAACATACGCAAGCTCCTTATAAATCACTCCCCGTTCACAACTCTTACCACACTCCCCTGACACGCTCGATGCGCCGTGTATTCACCGCGTCGCTCTTTATCGTCGGGCTCACTGGTAATGCTCTGAGTCACCGCAACAGCCCATCCTCCCCACTCAGGAGGCGTAAGACCCTTGGCTTTGGCCCGGAGCACCCCAATGCTGTATTCCACACGAACCCTCACGAAATTGGCTTTGCCCCCATGAGCCCTAATTCTGACCCTTTCGAGGTCGCAGACCGCTTCGTCAAGGATATCCTTGGGACGAGGCTCACCGAGTACATGTCGTATGGGATTCGCAGTGACTCATACACTGACTCTAACACTGGTGTCACCCATGTATACGTACGCCAGATCGTCAATGGACTCGAGGTGACCAACGGTGACATGAACATCAATATCAAGGATGGGATGGTTCTATCATATGGTACCTCTGTAAGTTCCTCGTCAGCCATGGTGAATTCAGTCTGCTCACTTGACACGCAGTTCTACAATGGCCATGTCCCCCAATACGTCGGACACGAAGACACATCTCTCATGACCGACCCCTACCGTGAATACTGCACCATCCTCTCCAACCGCCTCGACTCCAGGACGCTAAGCTCCGACGGCGGCCAACAGACCCTGACCGACCCCCACCTCGCCGAGATGTACGACTTGGAGCTCACCCACATCCACCGCTCCAACTGCCGTCACGAGAACCTCCCATACGAGCTCCCGCGCTCCTTCCACTCCGGCACTGACATTCCTGACTTCCGACACGCCCTTCTCCACTTCATGGTCGCCGCCACCCCATCAGACGATGTCGTCGAAGACATCCTTGGCAACTTTGACAAACACCTCGACGGGATGGCTATCAAGTTATCAACCTCTGCGGGCGACATACTCGTTAGCAACGTTCCGGATACTGTCAACCCCGTCAAGGCTAGGCTCGCATACATCCAGGTCCCCAGCCAGAATGGTGAAGACACTCATCTTGCTGTCGTATGGAGGGTGCATATATTCCTAGTTTGTGACGTCAGGGGATAACGGTGAACGCTGATAATGTTCTATATATTTCTAGTTCGAAGTTGAGATGCAGGACAACTGGTATGAAGCTGCAGTCTCCGCGAATGCACCACACCGCATCATCTCTGTCGTTGACTGGGCATTTGATTCCTCTGCTCCCACGAAGCGTCAGTTGCCAGCGGGCACATATAGCGTTTTCGCATGGGGTCTTAACGATCCTACGGAGGGCACAAGGACTTTTTGTAAGGAGAACTTTGATGCGCTTGCCTCTCCTGTTGGCTGGCACACGCTGCCCTACACCCATGACCCGTCCTATGTGAGGAGGCTCCCGAAGAACCCAATGAAGGACTTCTGGCGCAACACCACCACCACGTGGGGTAACAATGCAGGTGTCTCGGATAACCTTTGAGTCCACGGCTTATTCTCATGTCTTCAGGTCTTTGTACAAGAGAACTGGGGAGGCACCAAAACGTACCACAATCGCTCGCGCCCAGACGCTGGCTACAATCACAAAGTCTTCAGTTTCTCATACAGCCCCAGCAAAACTCCTACAGACGAACCCCTCCTCGAAGCCCACCGTCACATCAACTACAGTTGCACGCAGCTCTTCTACACCACCAATATGGTACACGATTTTTTCTACCGCTACGGGTTCGACGAAGTCTCCGGCAACTTCCAGCAATACAACTTCGGGCGCGGGGGTTTTGAGTTTGATGGGGTGATTGCAGACGCGCAGGATGGGTTTGGGTTCGAAAGCGCAAACTTCGTGGCGCCGCCCGACGGGTACAACGGGCGCATGCGCGTGTCCCTGTGGAAGTCAGCGATCCCATATAGGGATGGGGACCTCGATGCGGGTATTGTGATTCATGAGTTGAGCCATGGGTTGAGCAACCGCTTGACGGGTGGCCCGAAGGATTCGGGGTGCTTGGGATGGGGAGAGAGCAGGGGGATGGGGGAGGGGTGGGGGGATTATTTGGCGACAATGGTGAGGAGTAAGAGGGTGCCTAGGAATTATGCGATGGGGGCATGGGTGATGAATTGGCACAAGGGAATGAGGAAGTATACTTACTCGACGGTGTGTATTCATCCTCAGATGCATGGTGCTGATTTTATGGATGGGGCTGCGTAGAACAAGACTGTCAACCCATCGACGTATGAGACGCTCAATGACTACGTGCCAGGCTGGGAGCCACACCCGATCGGCCAGGTCTGGGCTGAGATCCTGTGGGTCGTCTCGCAGGGCCTTATTGAGAAACATGGGTTCATAGATGACTTATTCCCGCCTAAGCCTGATGAGCGTGGGAATGTACCCCCGGGCGACTTTTACCGCACCTTGCCCGGCAAGAAGCTGCTTGTGCCCAGGTATGGGAATTCACTTGCTGTGCAGTATGTCTCTGTCTCCTTTTTTCCATCTTGGAATGCTAAGGAACATGCCTTAGGCTCGTGATCAATGGCATGAAGCTGCAGAAGTGCCGTCCGTCGTTCTTCGACGCGCGCGATGCGATTATTCAGGCTGATCATATTTTGACGGGCGGTGAAAACTTTTGTACGTTGTGGAAGGGGTTCGCGGACCGGGGGTTGGGGCTTGATGCGAAGATTAGGGGGTCGCCGATGGATATAGCAATTAGGACGAATGTGAGTGTGGCCCTTTTTTCTCGTGCGTTGGGGTGATGATTGTGTTTTGTGGCGTAGGGGTACGCGTTGCCTGTAGCGTGCAAGTAATGACTCGAGTTGTTGAGGTGAAGGAGTCACATCTTTGCATAGATCAGTGTATGTTTTGTTGTTGTCGTCGCTGCTATCTTTGTGATATATTTATTGATCGAATTTTTTATATTACGGGCTATATTACAGTTCTTCTATGTGCTGGAGTGCGAAGCGTGTGAATTGTGAATATGACATCGTAAGGCACTGTCCCTCGAGGCTCATGTGTTTCAGCAACGGATATAGTGCAAAGACCGATGGTTGGCCAACATCCTCAATCTGCGAACAAATATTGGAAACTTGATTTTGAAGGTAGATAGAGGTCTTTACTTACAATTCTCACGATGATCCACCCGAACTTCCAGAGTACAGTTCGTATATCCCAATATGCAAATCCGATCTCCAACGCCCGAGCTTTCGGGCAAGCTTCTCACGGTTATGAAACCGACACTTACTCACGCGTCGCATGGTCGAGGTTGCTATCGATATCAACACAGCAAGGCTTGCCTTTCCTCCCGTTTCGAATGTACGCCCATGGGCCATGCATGGACCTTGCCCACGATGATGTCATGCTCTTTGTATGTCGCGACCTTTTTGACTTTCTGCTCATCGTTGGCGTTTTTGGGCAGTGCAAGAGTGTTGGTTACGGTGAACTAGATGGCTTTCAAGTTTCAAGTTATTGACCTTGAACCGTGAATGTTACAGTCTACCTTCACTCGTCCTCTATGTTTTCCGGGCCGCCTACCTCTAGACCCCTCTGGCATATATGACTCTTCTACTCTTGATCGAGACTATTTTTGAAATTACGCAAGCAGATACTGTGTAGATGGTCCACATCGACCACCACAGCTAACCGATTAACATAGTTTCCATTGTGTCATTCTTTTCCATCACATTCTTCTCTAATCTTGTCATAGTGGGTTTTTTTAATCCAATCTCCTGTACAACCTGTTTTCGAACAACGACACGAATAGATGTGGCGTTGTTGGGTGATATGGAGAGCATCGGGGAAATATGCTGTCGATCTGGTGATCTCTGTTCCGGTACTGCTCGGTTTCACCTCTTTCGGTGGCTAGATAATCAGCTAACTTGGTCAAGCTTACAAGTTATGGGGACGTCGTGGACACTTCAGCCGAGCTAGACTGGCTTCTCTCTAAACGCTGACTATTGACCTACGGGACATCATACTAAGTATGCAATCTCGTTGAGCATCAACATCAGTCTATTACTCTCCTGAAAAAGTATCTTGAAATCACTAGCAAAGGATCACGCAAGAGACTAAGTATGCCTCGCTGCTCGCTATTTTTGTTGAACCAGCATCTCTTCATTCAACCTCTGCTTTGATATTTCTCATATCTAAATGCCCTAGTCAATTCTGCCTTCCTGATTGTCGCCTCTCTTTAACCCAGGTATGTACTTTCTTCGATGAATTCTTCCATCGTTTACCTCTGAACAGCAAATCACAGGCTATCTGATTATCTATCGCAGGGTTCACGGTCGTGCCCGGGATAATGAGACTCTGTCAAGGGCTCAACCGCATGCGACCATGGAATTTTGATCACGGTCGGTCACGCGTAACTGGACAATCGACACTTGATGGTGAGGACATTTGGACGGAGTAAAAGGTGGTAATCGCGCCTTAACCAAGGGTAGGACCAAAGAGACGGGGGAAGAACCAAAGTAAGGCGGTACGACTCATTCCGATGTGAGACTATTGAGCTAGGTCAACCTTTTTGCAATATGAACGTAATAGGTGAGGGGCGTTTCTTAGTTTCAGGGCCTGGAACAAGAGACACGCCCTTGAATAGAGCCATCCGATTACAAATTCAGCGATACAAAATACAGGAAAAGAATCAGTGAATCAAAGGGAGAAAATAAGAAGATGCGGAAAACGAAGCAATAGCGAGATGAAGGTCGCAGAAGAGCACTAACTAGTAACACCGTGGAGTAAAAATCTGCGGCGAAGGCACCACAACTAGTAATGGGCTCCAGGCTTATACCCACTGGGTCCTATCCCAGCCAGGATCTTGGAGGAACGCACAAAGAACCTTGCTTCCAGTCTAGGAAAGATCTCATGAATGATGAATTGGAGAATGATAGGAAAATAGGTGAACTTACTTGAAGTAAAGGATGTCCCGCAACAATGCTCAAGAATCGCTCAAGCCCCTCCCGCCTGCTCTCAATAACCTCATCTGAGAAGCGGTTGGTGAAGACCTTTCCCGGAAGAGGCGGAATGTTAACCCGAGTAGATTCATGCTCAAGAATATCTCGAAATGCTTCGAAGTCGGAGTAACGGCGGCGAACGAGAGAATGGCGTAGCTTAAAGGCAGGAATGTTCGTCTAAGATAATAAGGCCATTAGAAAGAGCAAAAAAGTCAAATAAATAAGCCTGCCTTGCACACGACTTCGTAATCAGTGTACATCTTGCGTCCAAAACCTGCTATCCATCAGCAACCAGAGTCGCACGATTAGCAGCTGTTATGCTCACCATGCGTCTGAGGGTTCCTCACTTCAATTTCAAGGAAACTTTCGGGCACGCTGTACATTTCTTCGATCTGGAACGAATCTGTTCGCGTTGAAGGCTCAAGAGATAGGAAGGACGGAAACGACGGCTTACGGTTTGTTCACGACCCGTAGGCAGAGTGTCTTCAAAGGTACTGCTACGGGCGAAGGGTGAGACAGTAGTCATGATAGTCAAGCAAGCTGCAGACAACGACGGGTGGTCCGTCAAGAGGCCAAGAATGCTGTCAGAGAATCCCTGCCGCAGACAGATAACATAATCAACATAATCAGCGGGAAGCCATGTGACCTATCGTAAAAATTTTCTGGAATTGGATTTATATATATGTCATACTCTCAAGTGTCAACAAGACCCCTTAGCTCAGAGGCCAGAGTGTGTGATTCCAGTTAATGGAGATTCCACAATGTCACCCGTTCAAATCGGGTAGGGGTCATTTTTATTAAAATTATTTCGTTCAGTCTTCGGGCGGCGCGTGACACAAAGTTTCCTAAACACGTTCGGCAAATATACCAGACGTCAATGCTATTCTTCGCCATTGGCCCGGGCTGGGTAGGGTCCATGCCAGATGGATGTAACTTGTCTTGGCGAAGTGTTGACAGCTTCGATTTCTTAATTTACAGCACGTTTATTCTCCATTTTGGCGATAAGGTTTCTAGGCAATTTCTAGGATGATTCGAATTGGATTTGAATGGCCTAATCTGATTACATGAATCTGCTATTGCGACACCTTTCAGACGGTCCTTACATTAGCAGTTCTTCTCGAAGCTTGTCAACATGGCCCGAAGGACCGCTGGTTATAAAGATGTCAGTGGCAGCTTCAGCGATCTCCTGTGCGACCACACAGTGTGCCAAGCCTGCTTTGGAATCCTACTAGTTAACATCTATGCAAGTTCGTGGCTTTCATTACTTCGTATACTTTCCACATCAACCAGTTTCGACTAGCAGGTCATCAGCAGAATTGCTGCAATAATTCTCGTGGCTCTGACCTCCGTCAACGCAAGCGGAGTGCCGCTCACTCAAGCGCAGGCAGAAACCAGATTGATTCCCAACGGTATCACGGCATCCTCCTCGGGAAACTGTACCAACAAGTGAGTTGCCTGCACCGTCTGTGCATTTGATGACTTATATTCGTTGCTCCTACAAAACAGGACCATCAGGACCTCTACGTCCTACAATGGCATCCTTTCCGGGACCGTTGATGGCGTCATTACCCTCAAGAAAGCGACTGGTGTCAGTTCTATGGTGATCACAGGTGGTACAGAGGTTGGGCATGCTGCAGGAACTTACTCCCATGCAAACGGGTATAAGGTCGATGTTCGCCATCAGCCCAATTTGGACACCTATATCACGACCGCTTTCACGAGGATCGCTGACCGAAGCGACGGATATCCTCAGTGGAAAGCACCTAGTGGTAATTTATATTGCGTGAGTATCGGCTCGTCAAATTGCTAAGAGAGCAACAATATTGATATAGAAATTGATGATTCTATCAGGATGAGGGGTCACACTGGGATATCACGTACTTTTGATTTTGCCGCTGACGAGCTCTTGACTAGAGGATAACCATCAATCGTGTCACAATATATGAATCCGATTCTGAGCGGATTTTTCCAAACCTTATGACGATCGTTCGATGCTCCTCACGTAAGGTACTACAGAGTGTTCAGGAGCGGAGATTTGTAGAGAAACGCGAGTAGGGAAACCATTAGAACTCGTTTAATGATCATCCAAGCAACATACATTGAGTGGGCAAGACTTCTACGATGCTGAATAATAACAGGCTATGATCACTGGCATATGTCAGAAAATGTCTATATTATAGGATATACATAGATGTTGATAATCAATGGTCACAATCGAGCATATGTTCATTTGTCGATAGCAGTAGGAAACTTGAACAGATCGTTGGGATCGTACTTGTCCTTTAAGAAATGCAGGTGAGCGTAGTGAGAGCCGTAATACCGTTGCCTCCCTGTATAATATGTGATGTTAAGCGTGATAAGGTTAGTCGAGTTCAAGACGTACAGTCAACAAGTTTGTCATCGACGTAGTTCGGATAAGCGCTGTTGCAACATGCTATCAGTTCGGGGGCCCACGAGAAGGGTAAGAAAAGGCACTTGCCCATAATCCCAGTTTCGAGGGCTGTTGCAGATGAGAGTTTCGACCATGTCTGATAGCAAATGTGATTAACAAGCAGAATCTACATCACGCTGCAGGACATACCATCTAGGAACGTAAATCCATAAGATGGGTATGGCGGCACTTGGCCAGGGGCAGATGCATAGAATTGAATTGTAAATATGGAACTCCTGTGTGCAAATGCGGTTGCATCTGGAGGAACAGAGTTGATCGCAGAATTCGTCCCACCGTACAACTCAAATTGAACAAACCATTCCTAGATGGAATATAAATAGAAATTTCGGCCTGAGCAAGTGATGTGTGTTTACCGTCTGCGAAGTAAAGCCATCGTTTGAGATATACTGGGCAAAGGCAAGGAGTGCTGTGTCTGAGATGGGCGAACTTTCTGGCGTCATCAACGATTTGGCATAAAATGTATCATGGCCATCCGGTGTGCTCTTAGTGTCAAGAGATCCGCCAGCCAGAATGATTTCACTATTTAGATAGGTTCCTGTTTGTATCGACGTCTTCGGTCCATCTGGCATCTGACTCAGAAGAGGTGCGAGCGTACTACTCAGCCCTTCAACAGGCGCATACCATCCTCCCAATAACTCGAAGGTAACGGTACCGGTAGATGGGCCGCGAGAAAGATTTATCTCCCCGCCAAAGTGTGCGGGGATGTTTGTTTGAACAAAGGACTGGAAAGCTGCGAGCCCTTGAGCTGTGGCGGTAACATTCAAAACCCAGGTATACTGAAAGATGGTGACCGATGGAGGAGCTGGCTGAGTGGCAACCTCGATAGACATGGTGATACCAAATGAACTGGCAGAACCTCGTAGAGCCTAGGCGTAAGTCAGCTACCTTGTCTTGGAATGTCTGATCTATGACTTACCCAAAACAGATCAGGGTGATTGTCTGCAGTCACGCGAAGAATTGTTCCATTTGCAAGGATAGTGGTGACCGCTGTGATTGTATCAAGAGTGAGCCCCCACATCCGTGAAGCAAAACCAAATCCCCCGAATGCTGGCCGGAGAAGTGAGGTAGTGGCATTTGGATCAATGTAACTCTGCGTACAAGCATGTCCTCCAATTCCAACGTAGGGGCAGACACCGTGAGGAAGTGCACGGCCTACATTTGCCAGGGCCGTGGTAACATCCCCAAGTCTGTTTCCGCTCCAAATGGTCGCTACACCAGTTACTGGGTCCACGGTAATGTCGTCGAAATTATGGAGATCAACCACAAGAACACCATCGGTTCCCCCAAGGCCATCAGCGACATAACTGTGCTATAGGTAAAATAGGGTCAACTGCAAGACATAGCTCTCGGGGCTTCATCAGGTACTTACTCCACCGCTTCGAGCGACCACCTTAAGCTTCTGTGAAGCGCCGATTCGAATGATTTCAGAAACTTCTTCCGGATTCTTGGGGAAGGTAACGGCGGCCGGACTGAATGAAAAGCGAAGGTTGACTGAGGGAAGACACTTGAGAATGGAAGAAAAAACAATTGAGGATGTTAATCGTACATGGACTGCTCACACTCGTATACGACAAATCTCCGGGGAATGATGCATTGATACCTCGAGAAGTCAGACTACCTTTAAGATCACCTTGGGTCATAAGTTCAAAGTGCCCGACTTAGCCAATCTTTGAATTTCCGTTTCCGACGTGAGTGGGTAGGTACCGACTTATCCGGCTATGAAAGAGACAAAATCAACATGAGACTATCTATATTTAAATGGTCAGCAAACTCACCAAACAGCTTGAGATTTTGCAATACTTTGTCAAGTTGGGGAGTATACGTATCAACAACAATTGGTCGCCCCCGGTACTTATTGCTTGGCGGGTGACTTACTAAGAAGCGTGGTTCGACTTTGCCCGGCGAGATTGGCCCAACTTATTACATCTAGGTAACGGCACTCATGAGCTCTTTAGGTAATAGTTTGCATGTCAATAACTTACACTGTTTATCTGTCGCTTAAGGTTTGTCTCAACGATACCTTCATTTTTCAAATAATTCAGTCCTTATGAGGTACAAGAATTCATCACGTTTTACATAAAAGACACTTACTTGTGGACAAAGCACCCCTCGAGCGCATCCAACTAAACTTTGGAAAACCAGACTTCTGCGCCCTCTTTCCCTACATCTTCCGGTGCAGTCGCATCGGGACCTTCCATGCCCCAAATACCACCTCTGAAAGCCAAGCCTTCTTCCTCTTCATAAGTAACCCACTCAACTTCAAATCGCTCGTCCAGGCCGATCAATATCCAGTTCTTCTCATTTTTGCTTTCGTGTTCATCGTGGTTTCCCCAAACAACACTGACGTTGAACCACGGTCCGCTCCAATGTGTCAAGCGGAGATGTGTTGCGAAAGTACGACGGAAAGGGATGACAAGGGTCGGGACATCTGCAACAGGTGTTTTTGAGAGAAGAAGTTGCGTGGTCGGATGTTTAAGGAACGCAGCGCACGACTTCACTCTGTTAACCGACAATTCTTGACCCTGAGCGAAGTCATCTTTATGAGGGGCAGAAATGTTTTGAAAACTGAGTAATCCTGGAGGCACATAGCACGGCTGAAGTAATCCGTACGCTGGATGTTTGAAGGAGTGCTCCTGCAAAGTGGGAATCGGACGAGGAGGAGGCTGGGGGTCTTGTGGACGAGGAATCGCCATGCGTCGTTTCTTGGAGTAGTATGTCTCGACCTCGTTGACAAATCTGATGTTTTTTGTAGTATACCTCTGAAGAAGAAGAAATTGATGGATGACACTAACCTTGAGTACCAATCGATCTTTCCTAACCGAAGAAGATCGTCTATAATACGGAACTTTACGCTTTCAATTACGACACTTCCATCAGCATCATTCGAAAATACAGCGACTCCGAGGCCGGTGGCTTTAGGAAATGACGGTACCTTCCCAGCTATAATAAGAGGCCAAGGTCAGTGTTGTCGGGTGTGAGATGAATTGGACAGACTGTCAACTCACCGAGATTCGGCAAACGTGTGACCTGAGTTTTGAACCCTGGGTTGTTGCCTCCATGTTCGATCATTTCATGTCCACGGTACGTGTATCACCACTGAGCTGGACCATAAACCTTTGGCGACTATAGGAACAAAGAATGACTATCGCCAACAGTGATGACACAGAGGCAGAGCTCACGAGCTCAGGATAGGCGGCTTTCCCTTCTGTGACCATGACTCCAGTTTCAAGACGGTTGAGGACTTCAGGGGGAATGAGAGTAACATTGTTCTGAGGAACTACGCCTCCGTTAAGCAGTGCAGATAGCCAAGGTACCTACAAGTGAACATATGTTTCCCAAGATAGAGGTGGGAGCTTTCGTACTTACCATATCTCTGACAGATGTCAGAATACCACCCGCTCCTGCCCATATACGTTCTTCACCCGGGCGTTGAAAGTACGGAACGGTTGGACGGAGCTCACCACGTTCCTCCAGATAAAAGTCGCGTAAAGAATACTGATGACCTTCAGCTAAGACTGGAATCGACTCTATTGCAGGATTGATAAACATTGTACGGACTTTGAAGCCGTCTGGAAATACATGACCCGGAGGATACATGCGGGCTTCGGCTTCCTCAACACTGTATGTTGAGGCATTCATGCCAGCAGGCTTGAAGATGTGCTGGTTCACAAAGGTTTCAAAAGAAACATTGAGGAGGCTCTCCGTAAGACATGAAATAGTTGCATACATCATGTTGTTGTATTGAAATGTACTCCTGAAGGGCGCCGAGGGGCGTAGATGGCGTAGATTGGCAATCTATATATCTTTATAGCAAGACATTAATCGACAAAGAATGGAATTGACTTACCATAGAGGGAACACCTTCTAGTGGAGCATGAGCGAAATCATGCCTTGGCATGCCAGTTCTATGGACGAGAAGATCGAGGATGGTAGCTTCTTGACTAGCGATCTGGTCAGCTAGTCCCCATTCTGGTATCAAGGTCGCAACTTTCGTAGTCCAGTCGATATTGAGAGAACTGTTTGAGATCAGCAGACCAGCCGATAAAGCGGTGAACAATTTGCTATTCGAGGCAATAGCGAAAAGGGTATCTGGTGTAACTGGAACGGACGGGATTGACGAGGTACGAGCGTTACCAGCTGCGAATAGCTGATGCCTGAAGCCAGTAGGCGCAGCGGGATCTTTGAGAACGACAGCAACAGCTAACCCAGGTGAGGGGTGTGTTGAGAGAAGAGAATGGATATATGTCTCAACCTCCTGGGAGATCAGACGTGGTTCATCGTTTGGTCTTGGCTTTCCTGTGGCCTCGTCTTTCGGGAGTTGTATTGGAACTTGATTGACTATAGAAAGGACTCCGAGAAAAGAAGTAGAGATCAGAAGAAAGATATATATGAATCCAAAGTAAGTTGCAAGCGTTCGCATCGGTGGGATCTGAATCGTTCAACGAAGAGGGGAAGTTGTGATCCCATCAACCG
Organism: Termitomyces sp. T27; assembly: GCA_017657375.1. Lineage (NCBI taxonomy): Eukaryota > Fungi > Basidiomycota > Agaricomycetes > Agaricales > Lyophyllaceae > Termitomyces > Termitomyces sp. T27. Next base: position 36,015 of record JAGGAW010008608.1, on the reverse strand, counting down.
AAGGCCTAGGCCGGCCATAATCTTATCAGATATCAGGTGCCATAAGAATAATCCGAAAGAGTAGTCATTGGTCAAGTTCAAAATTAATCTGAAGTCAGGTTAAGGAAGTCAATCAATCCATCCCATAAGCACGTACTGTTGTTGATCAAAGGATTCCTTTGAGCATGCGAGCAGCGATATTGATGCCCCACAGGAGAGAAGCTGATGGTGTGGCTGTGTATAGCAAAAATTTCGACCGCTCGACAATGTTCTGGATAACTTGATAAGTATTACAAAAGAATCTACGCGATCAATCAGTTCCCTAGCCAAAATACTTGAAGGCTTCTTCTAGGAAAGTGGTAATGTAGATTCGTGAGACTGTTGGAAGTTGACCAAACTTGAAGCGGTCTCTCGGATATCTTTGATTAACAATTCAGCCGGCTGGCATGTACTTTTTCGAGTTCAACGTGTTTCTGGCCCGATTTAACCCGTCTCCCATTTTGTTCAGATTCAATGGTAGGGACTGAGTTTGGCAGAGCGCGTGAAGAGAAGGCTCTCACGTCACCGAGTTCAAGCTTCATCCCTGTCCATTCCGTATCCCACTACCAAATTGGAAATGACGGAGTGGCGTTCTGGATTCTTTTGTCAATATTAAATACAGGAAGTTTGAAAATCAAGCCACTTTCCGAGCTTCAGATTCTCCTTCAGCATCAGGTGAGTTGGTCGTTCTATAACAGAGCAAAATGTCTCACCATTAACCCTTTTTAACGGAACAAGCAGGAACACGATTCCCAAGGAGTCTAGTTGGACCCTATTTCGGACATGCCTTAAGACCTTCCACTCTCGACAATTTTTCCTCCCCACCCTTCAATGATGGCTTATCGTCAAGTTCATCCCTCTACTGACTATCTGACCGTAAAGTCCGCTTCAGCTTGGACCAATGCCGATTTGACCCTCTGCAATGTCAGCGTCGTTGACGTTGATGCTGCTACCTTCTTTGGTGTCGGTTTGGGTGACCTGCCTGCTCCTAGTGTCAGTCCCACGATACTCAATGCCAGGGCTACCTATCCCCAACAACCACACCCTTTACATACACATACGGCGCTTACCAACGACGAACGTCTGTTTTTCAATCATCTCGAAGCTGCCATGGTGCCGGGTGACAACCAAACCTCAGCCATCCTTGACTTCACTACTCACATCCTCCAAATCATTGGCTTCACCGAGTCAAAGCCATCCAAGTCACATCTCGGGTACGGAGGGAAATATCGGCGTGTCCTTCGCCGGGATCATGACCTACCCCTTTTCATGTGCGGTCGCACCGTTCACACTACCGCTGATGCCTGCCTCCTCTATCCCTGCATGGAGGCGCACAATGGAGACACGGTTCTTCTCATCGTTAAAGCAGCACCCTTCCCTGCCCCCGGCTCTGATTGCTCCGCTGAGGCACAGCTCTTCGCACAAGCCATTGGGGCCTTCCAATGTTACAACCGCGATCGTCGTCGCGCCCGTCTCCCTCCTCTTGATTCCCATGTGGTTTTGGGCCTCGTTATGCGCGGAACCACTCCCATCTTCTACAGGATCGAGATAACAGTTGGCTTAGTGGAGTGCGTACAGAGTGCGCAGAAGCCGCCTAGAGTGACGTATGTACAGCGACTTGAACTGCTGGATCGCAAGACTGCGTTTGTCGAAGGCATGCTTCCATTGGATAATCGTAAGATCATGCTGGGCTATTTGGAGGCTTTGAAGGAACTGATCTGAATTGTGACTACCCGTCTGTATTCTTTCACTTGCTAAGTCTGTATCTCCAGAAATTTGAGTCAGTCTTTTCCGAATGCCTTTCCGTTCTTGTCTCAAGGTGAAGATCATACTGAGAAGAATATAATACATAACATATCTAGATGTTTATTATATCTTCCGACGGCCCTCTCCCAGCGTCTCTACACATTGAGCCTCTCGACGGCGGTCCTTCACTCAGAAGCAACATCTCCTGGACATCAGAATGACTTTCTATATCTGCGACCATTGATAGGTGCTCTTGCGTGAATACAGCAAATATATCCTCTTCATCGTCTATGTATGCTATGTCATCGATCTCTCCGACAACAACTTCATGAGGGATGTCGTCGATCAGCACCTGATCTGCAACAACCAATGGAACATTTTTTTCATCGCCACTTAGTACGAGCATCCCACTCCCTCGAGCCCGGAATTCTAAGATCCATTGAAGATGCACTCAACAGATGTATCAACATATATAACGGTATGGGTACTCCGGGGTAAGGACGATGAAAGATAAGGTGAGTTTTCCCCCTCTCTCCATATTCATAGTCCTCCGAATCGTCCGATTCATCGTCCGTGCTGATCCCCTCTTCATTATGTACTTCCCGAAGATTGACTGGACTCGGGATGCTGAAACTTTTGGAGTGGGAGAAAGCTGACTTCGACCAGGAAGAATCAGGACAGATCAGGTACTGTATTCACGGGAGGCTGTCAACTGTTGAGACACGAACATATGGAGGCATTTATACTGAAAACTCATGGTGCATTGTCCCGGCAGTTCACACTTCATTGTTGCTCCCTTTGATCACCGTCATCAAACAAGAAAGAAATCTTACTCATGTTATGCCCTTGAATGATTAATAAAGTCTTCAAGAGGTGAGATAAATCGGTGAATTCGTTGGAATCTGAAGATACCGGAGAGATACATTCCGTGTACTGAATACAAATGGGGTAGAGCGTCAAAAACCGACGGAGGCATTTTCGTTTGTTGCTTGTTCTATGTTCGAGCTATTTGCCAGGATCGTGAGTTTAATATAGTTGAGAGGTACGATAAACTTACTACGCAATAGGTGCTCATCTCCAGTGATTTCTGTACATTACCAGTCAGGTTCGTTCATGTGGTCGATGACAGCGTTTTACCTGTTCAGTTTCTCAGCTATAGCAATCGTGATGGCTCTCAGATGTACAGCTGCCTCTCCAATTTTTTCAGGATTCCTTTTTGACTTGTCCTCAATGGTGTTCAGACTCGGTAACTTCGAACCGAAAACATCGTCGTTGATATTTACGAGACATCTATGTCATCGGCTAGCTTACGTCGTGTACGTTGAGAAGACCGTGGTTCTGGAAGTCTTCATTGGGTTCTCCACGGCTGGAAGCTTTCAGGCGTTCAAGGTGGTAAAGTGTTTTTTGAAGTTCACATCCTTTCTCGGCGCTTCTTGTCATATCGTGCTCGAGCTTTGATCTCGCGAGAGACGTGCTTAGTTCCTTCGTAGTATTGGATAACGGGTCGAAAGATCAAGCGATTGAGTTGTCTAAGCTCATCTGTCTTGTCAGCAGCCCGAGCAGCATGGACCGTACCTGCGAGTACCGAAGGTTGAGTATCCAGTCAGTTCATATAACACTTACCTGCTATGATACAAGGGAGGCTTCTCTACTCAGGCGGAAATCTTACAAGTCTCCTCCGCTTCGTGCGCCGATTGTTAACTTCATGAAAGAAGTTTATTGCTCGACCCCTTCGATGTCATCCTCAATTGCACGGCAGGGGTATCGTTGCGTCCGCAACCATGAGTTTGCTGAAGTGACTTCATTGAAAAAAGATAAAGCCCCCACACTGAGAAAATCTTCCGTGGATGGAAGTGCAGGCAGTACAGTCCCATGCCTGTAAGAAGAGGCATTGGCGTTAACGGCCCCGAAAGTTGTCAACTCGATACTCTCGAACAGGTAGTATGATGGGCAAACCAATTTCCACAGTTATTTAGAGCAGCCTTCCAGCAAGGAGAAATATTTTCAAGGAGAAATATTTTCGGACAGAACTTGATTTGAGGAATAGAGGAAAAGGGAAGATGTTTCAGAAGGACGCGTCGGACTTAGAGATGGTCATCACATGGAGGGCGACGCGTCCGAGTCGCGCCCGAAGATATAGTCAGCAAAAGAATAGTCAAAGTTATCTCGCATGCCAGATTATTCATGAAAAACATAAACGCAATAAACGGCAGTACAAAGCTAAACGCCAACACCGCTACAACCGTCTCCACGCATGATCCACAACTCCAAACTAATATCCACGAATGTGCACAAACACCCACCCAAAAAGCACGGAATACAATCGTGGAGCCTAAACTCCGCCTCCTTGCAATACCGAACGCATAGAGTATAGACATCTCGCCCTGTCCGTCGAGAAGGTACATGTTGAGCTTGAGTAGGCATACAGGCAGGAGACGTAGACCTGGGGCATGGTGAGACAGCGGTGTCAGAAGGGGGGGAAGGGGGTGCAGGGAGCTTTGCGATGAGTTAGGATCCAATACCAGCGAGGAGGGCGGTCTGAGTATGTGGGTGAGTTTGGATGTGATGTGATGAGAGGAATCACGACGATGGCCATTGGCGACGGCTTGTAGGCGAGGCATCCACGCGTCAATGACTCCTTTCAGAGTCTTTGGGAGTTCATCGAAATCTATGCATGAGTTTGATAAGCTGTGGGGCGGGTAAGGGTGTTGCTTACAGCCTTCGGGAGTTAGAGGATCTTTCGGGGCCACACTACTACCAGAGCAAGGATGGTAGGTGAGGGTATGCTTGGAATGGAGGGCATCATCGAGGTGGAGACACACAGCATTGACGACAGGTGTATCGACATCATATTCGGCCAGGCGTCGGGCACGAATGGACTCGGATTACATGAAAGGAAAACTGCGCATAAGGACAATGTGTGGTTGTGTTTGTTCCGAGAAAGGCGTGACTGACAGCAAGTTGAACAGTCCGGCCTGAGCATATTCCTGCGTTTTCTCTTGGGGTGTGCCTATGCTTGACCTCTAAAGTTGACAAATCACAGAGACATTTTTCGGTCATCCTTTCAAGTTGGTCATTTCATGATCCTTGTTACTAACTTGTGGCCATGGAATATGTATTGATTTTCTGCAAGCCTTCGAGTCTGGCAAGTCAGACAACATGCTTTGTATTATCTTGATCGCATGCCCGAAGTCCGCGAGTATTAGCATCACTGCAAGCAGTCTGTCAAGACTTGCATTCCACAGGTTACTTGATTCTTCATTCACGAGTGCCGATCCCACATCGACACTTCCGAAATGCGTTGTATTTGAGGATATAAGTATCTGCACAGTAGTAGCGCTCTAGCCTGCACATATCAAAGCTCTTTATAAACCACTCCTGGTCTACAACTTCTACCACACACTCCTCTGATACGCTCAATGCGCCGTGTAGTCACTGCATCGCTCCTTATTGCCGGGTTCATTGGCAATGCTTTGAGTCACCGCCACAATCCATCTTCCCCACCTAGGAGGCGTAAGACCCTTGGCTTTGGCCCCGAGCACCCCAATGCTGTATTTCACACAAGCCCTCACGAAATTGGATTTGCCCCCATGAGCCCTGATTCTGACCCTTTTGAGGTCGCAGACCGCTTTGTCAAGAATATCCTTGGGCTCAGGCTCACTGAGTCTATGTCGTACAGAATACGCAGTGACTCGTACACTGACTCTAACACTGGTGTCACCCATGTATATGTACGCCAGGTCGTCAATGGACTAGAGGTGACCAACGGTGACATGAACATCAACATCAAGGATGGCATGGTTCTATCATACGGTATCTCTGTAAGTTCTTCGTCAGCCCATGATGACTTCAGTCTGCTCACTTGCCATGTAGTTCTATGATGGCCATGTCCCCCAATACATCGGACACGAAGATACATCTCTTATGACCAACCCCCACCGTGACTACTGCACCATCCTCTCCAATCATCTTGACTCCTATAGGGCACTAAGCTCTGACGGCGACCAACAGACCTTGACCGACCCCCACCTCGCCGAGATGTACGACTCGGAGCCTGAGCTCACTCACATCTACCACTCCAACTGCTGGCACCAGAACCTCCCATACGAGCTCCCACGTTCCTTCCACTCTGGTGCTGACATCACCGACTTGCGCCACGCCCTCCTCCAGTTCATGATCGCCGCCACCCCATCGGACAATGTTGTCGAAGACATCCTTGGCAACTTTGATCAACACCTCGACAGGATGGTTATTGAGCACGTGCCAACCGGCTACTCTGAACCGACCTTGGCGGACACAGATGTCCTCGTTAGCGACGTCCCGGATACTGTCAACCCTGTCAAGGCCAGGCTTGCATATATCCAGGTTCCCAGTAAAGATAGTAAGGGCACACATCTTGCTGTCGTCTGGAGGGTGCGTATATTCCTAGTTCGTGATATCAGGGGCTAATGCTAATACTCTATCTAATTCTAGTTTGAAGTTGAGATGCAGGACAACTGGTACGAAGCTGCAGTCTCTGTGAATGCACCGCACCGCATCATCTCCGTCGTCGACTGGACTTCTGATTATCGTGTTTCCCCAGAAGCCGCTGTATATAATGTTTTTGCGTGGGGTGTTAATGATCCCATGGAGGGCCAAAGGACAATGCGTCAGGAGGGCTTTGACAGACTTGCCTCTCCTGCTGGCTGGCACAGGCTACCGTATAGCCATGACCCACACCATAAGGGTGTACACTCAAAGAACCAGATGAAGTACCTCGACTGGCACTACACTACCACCACCTGGGGTAACAACGTAGGTGTCTCGGACAAATTTGAGTCCATGGCTCATTCATTCTTGTGCCTTCAGGTCCTTGCACAAGAGAACTGGCAAGCCAGAGACACATATGTCAACAACCGCCGCCCAGATGCCGGCAAGACCAAAGTCTTCAATTATGTATATAACCCCCAACCAACCTATGATGGCATCTCTGAAGCCCGAAAGTATGTCAACGCCGCCATCACGCAGCTCTTCTACACCACAAACATGGTGCACGATCTCTTCTACCGCTATGGTTTCAATGAAGTTTCAGGCAACTTCCAACAATACAATTTTGGGCATGGGGGCGCGGAGCATGATGGCGTGATTGCAAATGCGCAAGATGGGGCGGGGTACAATGAAGCGAACTTCATGGTGCCCCCCGATGGGCAGAACGGGCGCATGCGTGTATACCTGTACACCATGTCAAACCCATATAGGGACGCGGCCTTCGATGCAGGGATCGTGATTCATGAGCTGAGCCATGGGCTCAGCATACGCTTGACAGGTGGCCCGAAAGATTCAGGGTGTTTGGGCTGGGGAGAGAGCGCGGGGATGGGAGAGGGGTGGAGTGACTTTTTGGCAACGATGGTAAGGAGTAAAAAGGTGTATAAGGATTATGCAATCGCAGCTTGGGCATCGGATCGGGAGAGCGGGATTAGGCATTATATTTACTCAACGGTGTGTCTGTCTCCTCATTCTTGCATTCATGGTGTGGTGTTGATTTGATGGATGGGGGTATGTAGAATGGGGATGTCAATCCGACGTCGTACAAGACGCTCGATCAACCGCAATTCCAGGAGGTACATGCAATCGGCGAGGTCTGGGCTGAGATGCTGTGGGTCGTTGCGCAGCACCTTATCAGGAAACATGGGTTCACAGATACCCTCTTCCCGCCCAAGCCTGATGCGCATGGGAATGTCCCCCTGGGAAACTTTTACCGCACATTGCCTGGCAAGAAGACACTTGTGCCCAAGCATGGAAATTCACTTGCTGTGCAGTATGTCTCCATCTCTTGTCTTTTTTTTTTGTCTTGGGATGTAATGCTGAGGAGCATGTTTTAGGCTCGTGATCAATGGCATGAAGCTGCAGAAGTGCCACCCATCATTCTTCGATGCACGTGATGCAATCATTCAGGCTGATCAAATTTTGACAGGCGGTGAGAACCGTTGTATATTGTGGGGGGGCTTTGCAGCACGGGGGTTGGGGCATGATGCGAAGCTGCAGGGGAGAACTAGGAGGAATGTGAGTGTGACTCTTTTTTTTCTGTCCATGTGATGGGGTGCTAATTGTGTTTTGTGGGGTAGGGGTACGCATTGCCTAAGGGGTGTTGATAATTGCTCAAGTTGTTTGAGGTGGAAGAACTGTATCTGTGCATAGATAAGTGTATGGTTTTCTTGTTGTTGTCATCACTGCTATCTTTGCCTTGCACATAAATGGCAGTGTGATATATTTATAGACTTTTGTATATATGATGCATCCATGCTATATTATGCTTCTTTTATGTATTAGAGTGTGAAGTTGTGGATATGAAATAGTAGTCCATCTCTTGAGGCTTGTGTATTTTGAGTATCACTTATCTGATCCAGAGTGTGTTGCATAATGTGGTGCCTGATGGCACAATATTTTTGAAAGATGCCATCATTGTGTTACTTATGGGAGTGTTTTTCCTGCTTGGCTAGACCACTTTCATTTTTTGTGGTGTTAGCACTGTTAGCACTGCACCAGCCATTCTACCAGATGCTGAGATGTATATCACTATAGTAATTTCAAAGTACTGACTCATCAGGAGATCATGAAGGTGCTGTTTCTTCCTGTTGGAGTTTATAATAGACCAGCAGGCTGGGGGAGAATAAAAACTCATGGTATTCAGAGATATGGCCTGGGGAGTGACAAAAGTAATGATATAGCTTGTGTAAATTGAAATGGCCAGCAGAGAGGGGAATTTGAAACTTTTATTCCTAGCTTAGGCTCTACACTGATGGACAGCTCTGTCCAGTACTAGACAGCAATATACTTTCTCTGGAGCACTAGGGACCACTGGGGCTCTGGACAGCACTGGACAAGGCCCCACCAGAGCACTCCAGCAATTCAGACTTTGCTGATGTGCTGTAGGATTTGTTGGCAACCCTGATCTCTGTTTGGAGGAACTCTTGCAGCTTACATTGAAATACAGTTTTTTGTACATGACTGAGGTTCACACTTACAATAACTGTACAGGTGCCTAGTTTGAGTTCTAACAATGTCATGTTTTATTAATTTCCTTAGAGATGAGAGAAGGTCACAGTAGTTCAGTGTACTTGTCAAGGAACATGGACAGCAGGTTGACTGTTTAGATGTTAGGTTAGCAGGTGCAGCACCCAGAGCAATGAAGACCTCTATATATCCACAACTCACACACTTTGCCAATATGGAAAACTGTAATATATGATGTGATATGTATATGTATCACATATCTATGAAACTCCATACATATATTATACTACCAAACACAAAGCAAGGATAGCAGCAATGACAAGAAGAAAACCATACACTTATCTATGCATAGATGCGGCTCCTCCACCTCAGACAACTCAAGTCATTATTGACACACCATAGGCAATGTGTACCCCTACCCCACAAAACACAATCAGCATCCCATTGCATGGGCAAACCAAAAAGGGGCCGCATTCACATTTGTCCTAATTTCTGCCCGCGGCATCCTCTGCACCTTTGCATCAACCCCCAACCCTCGGGATGCGAACCCCCCCCATAACGTACAAAAGTTCTCACCACCCGTCAAAATCTTATCAGCATGAATAATTGCATCACGGGCATCCAAAAATGATGGGCGGCACTTCTGCAGCTTCATGCCGTTGATCACAAGCCTAAAAAGATGTTCCCCAGTATTCCATTCCAAGACGGAAAGAAGAGACTGAGATGGAGACGTACTGTACAGCAAGTGAATTCCCGTGCTTGGGTACAAGCAGCTTCTTACCAGGCAATGTGTGGTAAAAGTCACCCAGTGGGACATTCCCTTGCGCATCAGGTTTGGGTGGGAACAGGGTGTCTGTGAACCCATGTTTCCTGATAAGGTGCTGTGCAACAACCCACAGCATCTCAGCCCAGACCTCGCCCATTGCATGTACACCCTGAAATTGTGGATGGTCGAGTGTCTTATATGTTGTTGGGTTGACATTCCTGCTCTACACAACCCCAACCATCAAATCAACACCACACCATGAATTCGAGAATTTGGAGACAGACACACCATTGAGTAAATATAATTCCTGATCCCCCTCTGATAATTTGCTGTCCACGCCCCCACTGCATAATCCCTATATATCCTCTTACTCCTCACCATCGTTGCCAAAAAGTCACCCCACCCCTCCCCCATCCCCCCACTCTCTCCCCAGCCCAAACACCCTGAATTCTGTGGGCCACCTGTCAAGCGATTGCTCAACCCATGGCTCAGCTCATGAATCACAATCCCTGCATCAAAAGATGAGTCCCTATATGGGTTTGCCAAGGTCCACAGGTACATGCGCATGCGCCCGTGATACCCATCAGGTGGTGTCAGGAAGTCTGCATTGTTGTACCCCGCTCCATCCTGCGCATTTGCAATTACCCCGTCATACTCTGCGCCCCCACGCCCAAAGTTGTATTGCTGAAAGTTGCCTGAGACTTCATCAAACCCGTAACGGTAGAAGAAATCGTGTACCATGTTCGTGGTGTAGAAGAGCTGTACAACAATGCTGTTGATGTATTTTCGAGCTTCGTAGAGGGCATAGGGGGTTGGCCTGGGGTTGTATATGTAGTTGAAGACTTTGGCCTTGCCAGCATCAGGGCGGTAGTTGTTAACATATGTGTTTCTGGCCAGCCAGTTCTCTTGTGCAATGACCTGAGAATGGATGAGCCATGGACTCAGAAGTTCATCCAAGACACCTACATTGTTACCCCAGGTGGTAGTAGTCTCATACCAGGGAAGGTACTTCATCTGGTTCTTCGACTGTACACCCTTAAATCGTGAGTCAAGGCTATAGGGTAGCCTGTGCCAACCAACAGGAGAAGCAAGCACATCAAAGTTCTCCTTGCAAAAAGTCCTTGTGCCCTGCATAGGATCATTAATCCCCCATGCAAAAACATTATATGTGCCTGCTGGCAATACAAGTTCTGCAGGAAGAGGAGAATCAGAAGCCCAGTCAACAACAGAGATGATGCGGTGTGGTGCATTTGCGGAAATTGCAGCTTCATACCAGTTGTCCTGCATCTCAACTTTGAACTAGAAATAGACAGTATATTAGTATTATCTCTGATGTCACAAACTAGGAATATACACCCCTTCCAGATGATGACAAGATGTGTGCATTCACTATCCTTACTAGGGACCTGGATGTATGCGAGCCTAGCCTTGACAGGGTTAACAGTATCCGGGACGTTGCTAACAAGAATGTCTGTGTCTGCAGAGGTTGGTACCTCAATCACCATCCTGTCAAGGTGTTTATCGAAGTTGCTGAGGATGTCATCGATGACATTGTCCGATGGGGTGGCGGCGACTATGAACTGAAGAAGAGCATGTCGGAAGTCAGTGATGTCGGTGCCGGAGTGGAAGGAGCGCGGGAGCTCATATGGGAGATTCTGGTGACGGCAGTTGGAGTGGTAGATGTGGGTGATTTCCGAGTCATACATCTCGGCGAGGTGGGGGTCTGTCAAGGTCTGTTGGTCGCCGTCGGAGCTTAGTGCCTTATAGGAGTCAAGATGGCTGGAGAGGATGGTGCAGTAGTCACGGTGGGGGTCGGTCATGAGAGATGTATCTTCGTGTCCGATGTATTGGGGGACATGGCCATCATAGAACTACGTGGAAAATGAGCAGACTGAAGTCATCATGGCTGATGAAGAACTTACCGAGGTAGTGTACGATAGAACTATGCCATCTTTAATGTTGATGTTCATCTCACCGTTGGTCACTTCGAGTCCATTGATGACCTGGTCTACGTATACATGGGTAACACCAGTGTTAGAGTCCGTGTATGAGTCTTTGCGGATCCTGTACGACATAGACTCAGTGAGCCTGATCCCAAGTATATCCTTGACGAAGTGGTTCGCAACCTCAAGAGGGTCAGCATTGGGGCTCATAGCAAAGCCATTAGTCTGAATTCCATAAGGTCCCGTGTGGGATACAGCATTGGGGTGTTCGGGGCCAAAGCCGAGGGTCTTACGCCTCCTGAGTGGGGAGGATGGGTTCTGGTGGTCACTTAGAGTATTGCCAGTGAGCCCGGGAATAAGGAGCAACGCAGTGAATACACGGCGCATTGAGCGTATCACGGGAGTATGGGACAGGATGTGTAGATTGGGAGTGGTTTATAAAGAGCTTGAAGTCGCGTATGTGCAGGCTTGAGTGACTGAGCGCTGAGCACTACCACACGGGTAATTACATCCTTGAATACAAAAACGTTTCGGAAGGGTCGATATGCGGGATCGGTACTCGGGAGTGGAGGAAACAGTAACCTATGGAATGCAAGTCTTGAAAGACTGCTTGGAGTGGTACTGCTACTCGCGTACTTCTGGCATGTGATCGAGACAGTACAAAGCAAGCTGTATGACTTGGACTTAGAGGCTTGTGGAGAATCAGTACTGCGTATTCCATGGCCACGGCTAGTTACAAGGCTCATAAGACATCCGAAAGACATCTCCATAATTTGTCAAGTTTAGGGAGGTCGAGTATAAGCACCCATGAGGTGTTTGCACAGATATATGGCTTGACTAGAGACAACACGGGGCATGTCAGGCCGAACTGTTCAATAAGTTGCTTCTGTCAGTGTGAATATGGGTGGTTGCTCTGAACAAACACGACCACATGTTGCCCCTATGCGCAGTTTTCCTTTCATGTAGATGACCTCTCACGCACCGTCGGTCCATTCGTGCCCGACACCATACGATGTTGGTCAATGCTCCACCTCGATCCACGTCCTTCATTCCCAGCACACCCGATACTCGCTCGAGCATGATCCTAAACAAAAGATCCTCTGACTGTAAGCAACAACCAAAACCTGCTCACCACTTATCAAACTCGTGTAGACGATCTCTCGAAGACTCCAACAGGAATCATGGACACGTGGATGCCTTGCCTACAAGCTATCGTTAATCGCCGTCGTCGTGAGTTTTCCCACCGCATTACATCAGACATCCAAACTCACCCACATACCCAGACCACCCTCGCTGACATCAGACAACTCATCACAAACCTCCCTGCACCCCCCTCCGACACCGCCGCCCGCTTCCTCGCTTACTGCGTCCTCACTGCGCGCCAGATCTACGTCTCCTACCTGCACGCCCACTCGTGTGGAGCTCAACACATGCCTCCTCGACGGATGGGGGGAGACGTTCATACTCTATGCATTTGAGATTGCGAGGGGGTGGAGTTTTATGCTCCACCATTGTATTCCGTGCTTTTTGGGCGGGTGTTTGTGTACCTTCGTGCATATTGGTTTGGAGTTGTGAATCATGGAGACAGTTGTGGCGGCGGTGGTATCTAGCTTTCTACAGCTATTTACTGTATTTATGTTTTTCATAAATATTTCAGTGTACGGTACCAGGGAGAGTGACCAAACAAACTATAAGCGAAGGACATGATATGCTCCGAATGCATCCAGAGCGGTGGTGGTTGGTGGTGGTGACAATGACATTTGTTTGATTATTCACCTGCTTGAAGAAGTCAGTCAGGTCGAGGTTCTGAACAGCAAAGACAATTCACTCGCTTCATCTGCTTTCCACGCAGATTGTCGCACCCTTGTACAACGGCCGAATCCTAAGTCCTACGTAAACCTGCATTGTCTCCCTCTTCAACGAGTACCTAATGTCGCGGGTATGGAAAACTTTCTTCCAAAACAACATAACAACGAATAGTCCATATGAAACGAGGTGCGCGTTACAACGATGAATCATTTCACTCACATTCGCCAACTCGAGAATGAATATACCGTTCTTGATCCTAGGCCCATCTTTCAGCGCAGAGAACCTCGAGCATCACAATACCCAAAATACCATGTCCTACGAGTACACCCTCTTCAGTCCGTCTTCTCCTCCTCTTGAACCCTCACAAACGGCTCACCCACTTCCGTGCCAAGCGTAGGCAGCAGACTTCCTGATTAGCCGCTGAACTCTTCCTGGACAAGGATAGCACGAGTTCCTCACAGATTGAGAAGAGGAAAGATAGCCAGATTCTCCTTTGAGGCGAGAGCCTCTATCCAACATCTGCAAATGAGTAGATCAGGTAACCTGTTCTGGTTTGAATAGTGTGGATAAAGTATGAAAGGGACGTACATATGCTTCCATTGAGCCCAAGTAAAGGGTTGTGTTGAATAGCTGTTGGCGTGAAAGCAGGGGAATAACTTTGACAACAGTTCTGAGGGTGGATGCGTGTACTCGATGTGGACAAGCTTGAAAGTCAGTAACAAGGGGCTTCTGCATTGTGAGAGGGACCTATACATTACATTCATTTATTGAAGAACGGAATACTGATTTGACGTACCGTGCAGTGTTCAACTGAATGTAGACTCTCCACCTGCACCGGTGTTTCGATTTCGTTTTTGCTGGTGAATGAATCCAAATCCCACGTTAGTCACTCAAATTACCAACTTTTGCTCATAGGATACAACTTGTTAAGTGTTAGCCTTAAGATCACTCAGGTTTCTGGAACGTAACAATAAGGTCAGAGCATGTAGCGCCGAGTGACTCTTTGGAGCATACTCGGAAGCCAAAGAAGTTGAAGGCTGTGATCCCACGCCATTCATTTCCACTCTAGATAGACAACAGTAGCAGTCAGACGATGCGAGAGCCAAAGCGAAAAGTACAGGTAGAGTCCGGAGTCTGGGGCCACCATTTTTGTTGATTGTTCACGGGACCTAATGTCAACGTTTATGTTGTTGAACACCCCACACAATACAACAGTCTAACAGAGAAATCATAGAATAGTTACTATGAAAGCATCAAAACAAGATGATGTATGAAAAAAGAAATGCCCGCAGCAAGACGGTAATAGCATCAAATGCAAACAGAAAAATCGCTCATAACTAATGGAGCAGTAGCCCATGCGCAGTCTCAAACAGCTCCTGAGTCGACGATGAACCGACGAAGGCCATACTCATCATTTACGCTGCCCAGCTCAAGATGAAGGTTCAACCGTGCGTAGCTTGAATCGGAGAAAGCGAGACAGGGAACACGATCAGGCGCTTGCCAATTTCGGTAAAGTAGCATAGGCACATCCTCCATCATTCGACAGCATGAATACTGATCCAGCTATCGTTGTTGTCGTTCCAGCTCGAGTCAAGTCTCCAATGGATCACGTGACATATGTCCATTAGAGGACGAGTAAAAAGTGCGGGCAAATTCGCGGCATATCCTGAATGCAGGGGTAAGTGGGCTACTGGGAGATCGAACAGGCGCCTCTAGGAAAAGTCACGGAGTGATCAAATACGCATATTACGCGTAGATCCATCCCAAGCCCTGGCATTGGCGTCAGCGATCACGAGAAGGAAGCACGGCGCATATTGTACGCTAACAGAGATGCTCGGAAAGTCCTAGCCGTGCAAAGGGGTTGAGGATATCGAGTTTCGAGGACGATGGCTCCATGAAGACAACCGTCAACACGAAGGAACATGTACATCGTGTTGAACACCGTGCGACCCAAATGGCTCGAAGCAGGAGCTATAGACAAACTCGTTTTCTGAGCGTTCGACTTGAAAAGGGTCGTCGAGTATCGAAAAGATAACGTAAAACTATGACGAGCTCGTGTCAGGGAGAGCTTGCGGGCAGGAGAATTACAGATACCGCAGGTGACATAAGTGATCAAGGATTTTCGGCGCATCTAGGAGTCTACAATGACTCAACGTGAAGCAGATGGATGGGGGTGGCATCTGCACGCTTTACTGTAGGTCAGCGACAGTCGAAATTAAGCGAAAAGTATGTCATACCAGATGGTCATACTAGACGTCGATCGACAAGGGTCCGATGTGCCGCGACGGACGACGTAGTACAGGGAAGAGTGGGTAAATAAGAACCTTGACGATGAGACGACCTTGACGGCACGAAAGATTGTTCACGTTGTCGATGGCATCAATTCAGGCCCTGGGAGGTCTTGGACGCATGAAGATGGTGCGAGCGAAACGTCGCATGGGCGTTAACGAGACCGAGCAACGGAATGTAATGAGTAGGTCGTGTCGTGATGTAGCCAGAGAAAGAAACCTGAGGGCGCGGATAGTGTTTGCGAAGTCAAAGAGTTGCGCTAACAAATGATGCGACTGGTTAGGATACGAAGGCGTCGACAATCCTTGAAGGCATAGAGGACGCCGCCCTGTCCAGATGGTCAGACACACTCATGAATGTGGTGAGAAAGAGGAGCATCGAGGAGCATGTTGGCCGTGAGAGCGTGTCGAACGAACGGTCTTCAAGAACAAAGTCAGAACAAAGGGAGTTGTTTGTAACTTTGTTTGGTCCTCATCACTTTCCCATATCATCGATCAAGAAGTTCGAGACGGTTCTCATTGCCAGACTTGGTGGTCACCAGTCACCGGTATCTATCAGTGCTTGCGAGGAACAATCGGCCCAACGACAATACACTCAGTAGCTCATTGCACAGAACTTTTCTCAAGATCCATAGATGCGTGCATAGCAGCACCAAAAGTTCTTGGCTAAGCCGTCCGGCGTCTGAGCAGGCTGCTTCTCTCATCTTGAAGTTGCTATCTTATCAAATTCTGATCCGCTGACTTGTTGGCCCTTAATTTCTTTTTCTCCTCTCAAAAGCACATTTTCATCGAACCACCGCGAGAGGAGCCATGTCCAGCCCCACTGAACCTGAGCATCCCGAAAACCTACGAACATCGGAAAACTGTACGCATTCTTCCTGGTCAGCTTTTCCTGAAAATTGTGTTGTGACCGTGTTCGCCAGTCCGTGCCTCTGATCCAGACGTCGTATTCAAATCATGCGACAACGTCTTGTTCCACATATATGCTGAAATCTCGAGACTCAAGCGGAGGCGTTCCCGCCATGCGAGTTCGATACGAGGGGCGAGATTATACCGCTGACAGAGGACTCGTCGACCCTTGAAAACCTATTCCAATACATATACCCTCGACCTCACCCAGACATCGACCTTATCTGCACAATGAATAATCGGGTGACTTGTCGCGGTTGCGTAAAGGAAATGTTATAGGATCGTGTCGGACATGGTGTTTCTTGACCTTCCAGCTAGGAGGTTGTCGAGCTTCGTCCTTTCCTAGATGATCCGGATTGCCGGAGCAGCGAGCAAGTATGTTTACCCATTGGTCTTGCGATAACAAATTTATATATTCAATACTCCCCTTCCAGGGAATCCAACCTCAGCCATGAAGCTCGAGGAGCACTTGTCGATCAGTGGTATAATGGGACATCCATTGTAAGACTCACAGTAAATGCACGGGATGTGTCATTCAAGCGGGATTAGTCAGTGGAATTCGGTGGTCCAAAGTTGTCAAACAGCGTGAATTCAAAGATCACTAACAATAAAGCTTGTAAGTGGATAGAAGTCGAGCAAAAGGACATCTAAGGATGGAGTATGCTCAATTGGAGCAGTGACCGAAGTCACTTCAAGTCCCGTAACATCCAGGATTGCTGACAATGGAGCTCATGAGAAGAATCAAAGCTGGGCAGCTGGGTGTCCGCAGCTCGACAGGTATCCACAGTTTCACAGATCTGAGGTGAGAGAAGGATTGTGAATAGTTTTCGACTTCTGAAAATCGCAGGGATTCAAGAGCACGGCGAGTAGACAGACTATCAGCACACCAGTTGCAGTCAACGTCGATACATCCTGCTGTACAGAGGACCTCTGAATCAAGGACATCGACTGACTAGCTATTTCAGAGCCGACGCACAATTCTCACTGCTGTAATAGACGCGCGCAAAGGGACTCCTCGTCACAGCGCCAGTTAAACGATGGCGCATGTGATAATGTAGTTTCAATAGTAAGGAGAGAATGACAAGGAATGACCCGTATGAAATGCTGTATAACTCCATTCGTTGATATTGGACGGGATTAAGTCCCCGGGGCGCCTAGTGTAGTGTTCGAGAAGAGTAAAATTCGATGCTTGTTCTAGAAAATATCGTTATCCGTTCTCATAGGAGCCGTGCCCTTCGAATCATATGAACCGGTTCACACAATGTTACACTCAGCAGTACGACGTACTTACAAAATAAAGCATCGAAGACAGTGATGAGTCATGGTCGCAGCAAGGTTACGGAAATGCGGGATTCGAAGATATCAGCTTCGGAAAGAAATAGACACGCTGTGTCGGGCGTACTGGGATACATCATTCTGATATCATGATGACGAATTTCAGTATACTCACCATCAGTATCTTCATGGCGACTTTGTGGCATAGAAACTGTTAGGTCCAAGCAAGATCATGTAAACTGCTTTGACGAGTAGCCGTCGAGAGGGTGAAGGACAGAAATCAACAGCGGAAATAGGGCCAGAGGAGGGGGGCATTAGGGAAGCGTACTACTCTAAGGAGACTCCCACATCTGAATGAATGAATGGGGACAAGATCACTTAACAAAACATCCACGAAAATGAACCATCCAATCCAGCAAGCAGTGAGTGCTAACAGTATCAGAAATGAAACATTCCCACTTCCACAGAGTGGCGGTGAGTCCTGAAACAACAAAATCCATTCCTAGCGATGATGGCGAGAGGAATGATGAGAAAAAAGTTGTGAGGTGATAACCAGTCATCTTAGAAACAGAGTACCCAGGGGCCAGCAAAGAGGTTGTGATCGTGCTTCCAAGTTGTGATAATCAGAGAAAACTGCATGTGTATATAAATAAAATAGAGTCGACCCGGGCCGGTAACTATTCTTACCCGGGGTTCCTGATCCATTCCGTCATCGGCTTATTATGTTGCCGGTGGTATGTCACCTCTTACAGTCAATGTACATATGCGGCCGAGAAGAAACTTTCGACACAGAAGCCTGAGCAATTCTTGAGCTTGAGCTTTGAACACTCAGGTATTCAGTGGTGTTAGAGGAACAACTAAACGGCCAAGAATCATTTTTGACACTGCCCATTGACATCATGAAACTGATGTTTTTTTCCCTCAGATTATGGCGCTTTCCCTCACATAATTTGATGTTTCCGGCGCTCCTGTTGGCCCTGTTTTATCGCGATTTGCTTAAATATTTGGAAGCGAAATGTACAAACTTAAAAGTACTTATCAGATCCCCCGCTGCTCACTCATATCATGTCTCTTCCGCTTTTCCACCCCGATATCCCCAAACACGCACTCCCTGGATCGGCCTGCCCAGTCGTGGACAAGACTCACGAATGGTGCCCTCCGCAAGACGGTGACAGTCGATCACCATGCCCCGCACTCAACACGATGGCAAACCACGGTTACATGTATGTCGTATACTATATAACCGTCAATTTCGGAGCGATGCTAATGCAATTGATGAACAGCGCACGAGATGGAAAGAACATCAGTCTATGGTCTTTGGTATCCGGTCTGAAAGCGTGCTATAATCTCTCGACGACACTCGCTGTCTTCCTCTGTGCCGGTGGTTTCCTGCTCTTGCGAAGAATACGGAATGTCGACCTCCATGAAATCGGGCAACATGGACGCATTGAGCATAATGCCAGCCTTGTGCACAAGGACACGCCCAAGGGCCAGAAATACGCACCTATCGAAATCGAGGACGGCCTAGTCGATCTCCTTCTTGTTGACGCACAGACAAGTGGCGAGGAGGGAGAAGGTCCGGAATATGGTGAGAAACGCACCTTGATGGATGCGAATGATGTTGCGCGTGCTCGTATCCGGCGTGAAAGGGAATCGCCGAAGCTCGATGTGTTGCATGCCGAAATCGCGAGAGGTGAGATGGGAATCATTTTGGGCGTCTGGGAGACGCATGCAGGGAAGAACGTCGGTGCCCCCGTAGAATGGATACGGGACTGGATGAAGCACGAACGATTACCGAGAGACTGGAAGCCTACACACGCACAGGGGCTTTTCGACGTGGTCTGTCGTGCCAAGGCGATACGTACTGAAATGAAACGATTGAGGGAAACGGAAGTCTAGGGAAACTCGGATTCATGTACTCGTTTTCGGGTTGGCCTTCGTCTTTATTGACATTTTATGCACGATATACCATGTTTTGTACTTCTACGCACCGTACTTGTATTCTAATCAATATAAACGACATGATAACTGGATATTAAGGGAGTTGATGTCGATGACTTCATAGTAAGTACGTCGAAATACGGCACGTGCCGACCGGTCCACAACAGTCGTTACACCCATCAACAGAACATCGTTTGGCACTCTAGTTGATCCAAAAGTCTGCATTTCCATGAGAGGGGGTAGCAGGCGATTACGGATATTGAGGAGGTAAATAGTGGAGATGGTTACTTCTTTGGCCTCGCCGAGGTTTCGACGAACCGGATTGGACATCTCCATCGTTCCGAGCAGTTTGGAACGTGTGGTGTTATCGGCCTCTTTATCCCTTTCCTTTTGGGCCTGTCGTGCCGACTCAGCTTCAGCCTTCTTCTTCGCCCTAGTGGCCGCTACCTGTCGTATGAGCGAAGGAGGGAAAGGCCCAAGCGCTTCACAGTAATCTTGGCTGTCGACGAGTTGATCAGGTCTGTTACTGACTTCAAACAGGGAGCTCCGATTCCAACACTGATTGTGTACATTCGCTGGCAGCTGCATAGCCAAAATGATTTTGTCATGAAAGTTTTGTCTCAGGCCACTGGGAGATCGTGGGTTTGTGTACCTCCTCTCTCCGACTTCATTTGCCTTTGGCTGCTTCCAAACTCTCTCCAGTTGTACTGAAAGCTTTTTCTGGTCTTCAGCACATTGTTCCTGGCGATTTTCAGATAGTAAAAGCACCATTGGCTGGTTGAGAAATACATATGCTCGATGGAAGGTACGTTTTCCTCCTCCCTCTCATAACAACAATACGTGTCTCACACTCTCTTTCAATACAAACTTCCGCGGGCTTGCCGACAACAGCACGATCTTCCACTCCCCGATTGGCCTCCCCCCGTCCTTTGGCATTGATCTCGTATCCAAGGTCGAGGGCGCGGCCACATGCGAGCCGAAGGACTCGAAATCCGCTACGTGTTCATGCCTGTCTCCGATCCTTCACGAGAGCTCCGGTGGGGTCGTGTCGAGCAGATTTATCAGGAAAGATTCATTCCTGACTGGTGAGATGGGTATGCGTTTGCAACGGGTATGAATTCAGTAAAACGGAGGAATGTGAGTGAAACGGGGATTGCTGTTGCAACTACTTGTAAGCATTTTGCTGTTTTTGGAAGTCCTCAGGTGCTCCGTGAGATCTTCATGTTCTAACTAGACAGGATACTCATAACTATCATAACTATCTCGACAGCAACTTGGCGCCGGTATGTGGGGGCGAGCGAGAACCGCGCAGTACTCTATCATGACCGCTTACTCCATCGACGACGGTATCCCCGTAATCGCCAATACTCGTAAGTACTCGACCTCCTTTCAATTTACGGCAATCTCACAGCTATGATCCATTTTGAATCCATTTTCAGATCTACTAATCGATATCATGAGCCATTCGTATAGTACCTACCAGGTCCTCACTGATGAATGATTCCTTCGATAGTTAAGAAAGTGGGGATACAAGACTGGATTGCTGCTAATGTGGGTTTGATCGATTTTCAAGCTCTTATCACCCTGTGCGGAACACTCGAGACGAGAGAACGCGCTGCCAAGGTCGGAGAATTGGGTGTAAGGTCTCTTACCGCTTCTCTTTTTTCTTTCTCACTCGATTCCAAGTTCAGGGACGTACTTTCTTCCCTCTTCCAGGTGACGAAACCTATCCGTTTTCAACGGAGCTTGTATTGATCACTCGCCACAGACCAAGTCCGAATCAGCACGATCAACATGGAATTGATTGATGGCACCGTCAAAAGACTTCTCCGAGCAAAATTCGCTTTTAGGTTGTTTGAGAGTAAGCACTTATTTAGCCCAGGCTCACAATCCTGATTGGTTGGTATAGATCCTTACTCTTACAAAGAATTCTTCATCCGCACGCCCCGATCGAAAGAAATTATGCATCTTACCGACACTCAAGGCATCTCCTCGAGACCCAACGCGGTTCCGTGTGGTGCTCATCGCGCTTCAGATCAACCGTGTCGCTGTTCACCTTCGATCCTCTGTAACTCTACACCCTCCCCTGTTAACGCTCGACCAGCCAGAACACGCCTCCAGCAACAGTATAACACCCGATGAGCTCAAATAATACCTCACGAACGTATCCGGCCTGACTAAAATTGAAATTTGTGGTCCGACGACAAGTCCGGGATCCAAACAAAGTCGAGGTTTCATTACGGTGCATATTTCTCTCCTTTCTCTTCTCTTGTCCCCCCAGTCGTGTTTGGGCTACTGACCTCATTACCTGTTAGATGCGGGTGGGGAAGTGGTATCCCCACCAAATGCTCTTGATCCCTGGGACGAACGCGACGATGGGTACTTTCGAATCTGTCAGTGCGCAGCTGGTGCGCGTCTAACCCTAACCCCATCCCCCCAATATCGTACCCCAGATTTCCCCGGTGCGCACCCCTTGTCACACCCTCGTAGTCAATGTTTCCTTCTGGATGGCATGTGTTTCATAAAGATTCTAATGGCGCTATCTCATGAACGCACGCATTGTACGGTAATATCTTCAAAGTACGCATACTTACCCTTAACTCATATGTCTTTCAACAGCCCTCGTGATTACGACCTCAAGTCTCGGAACATTTTCCGGAGAATCACTCGCATTACTATATTTTTCTGGATGCACTGAATAATTCTCTCGCGAACGGAAAATCAGAGCGAAAGAATGTCTTGATCCCGAATTGGGACTGTCCAATGACGATGTGTGTTCCCGACCTTTTGTTACTTAGTACCCACATGAGCTATGTATTGAGTTCACGCAGCTCTACCGATCATACTTTAAATTTGTTAGGGTGAGAAGGTCTGTATACTCGGCATTGATGATTCGACTGCAGCACCGAGGTCAAAGGATAAATGCAAAGAGTCAAAAAGAACGGCATGAGCAGTAGATCCGAAAGATGGAAGCACATCCAGACGGTGACAAAGGCATCTTACCCTTGAATGTCGAGGCCGGGGAGTGTCGACTTGAAAATTCCGGTCGGCGAAAATGTCAGATGTAAGTACGACGTGTCGATCCCACACGAAGTAATTGGCCAGATCATGTTCAGATCGTAAAACAAGAATGAGGTAACGTAACATCAGTGTGAACGATTCTCGCAGGATGGAAACTTCTCGAGATCCATGGGCTCGTTGAGCCAATATTTAGCACTAGCACTTGGAGATGGATATTGCATTACGTGTTCGGTACTGTTGATTTGAACGGTCAAGCTAACTGAACGTACAAATCATTATTCCCTTGTGTGAGAGAGAACGTTTTGTCGAACGCAGAGGGTATGACTACAATCGGAGATCAAGAAGAACACAAATGCAATGGTATGTACATACAATGTATACATTCTGTATCGATAGAATTATGGGTTTGCGCGGGAATCAATATGATGAAGGGAGATGAAACCCGTGAGTCACCATCCGGGGAATTAGCATAAGGAGTGGGGTGAAACGTACAGTATTGAGGCCAGTGCAAGACCGAGACTACAACGGGAGTATGACTAGGGATAATCGCTTCGAATGTGAGTCAGGCAATAAGTGGAGACCAGGAAAGGAGAAGACCTGTTTGCGTCACAAAGATTTCGAATTTCCTGCTCTCATAAAGGGAGTGTCGATTTTGATCTTTTCACAGGTAGAGCGACGAAGTGACCATTCAAATTTTATTGGAGGACATAAATAAGGAATTGTTAAAGGAAATGTACAATGGAAGTGAAGAGAATGAAATTGTGAGCAGCACGAAGGGTGGAAAAAGGTGGAAAAAAACGCCACTAAACACATCTTGAGGAGTCGATGCGGATGACAACCACCAATGGAGAACGAGTTCCCAGATGCATTGGGCGATGTGGAGAGAAGACAACTAGAGAGAAGCAAGGTATGAAAGGCTTGAAATTTGAATGCCATAGAACGCATCTACGATCGACCTCGAAGTCCAAGGCAGCACGGAAATGGCACATGCACAGCAACTGGATCAACTTCAAGTTAAGAGGGTTGACCAATGGTGTGTACGAGTATCAGCAAGAAATCGTGTCGTTTATGACCGCTGAAAAAGTTTGAGTTCGAAGCCTCGCAAAGAGATGAAGGTGGTGGATCTTATGATAACATCACGATTCGCAGTCCATCAGCTCATGCTCTCGGCTCGAATGCTTGTCATCTTGAGTCATATCGAACTACTTGGTCGATTCAGAAAGAAGTACCTGGGGCTCAATGCACAGAAGGTTCTCTGTTCACACAAGATTAGTAGCTTGTGGCCTACTAGAAACGCGTCTAGTTAGACTTTCGAAGTCTTCGTACGTGCACCACGGTATGGAGATTATATTACTTTCCTAAACGCAATGTTTCGTGCGTCGCAAGGCGTAATTACATCTGAATTCATCCTGGCTCTTCGTATATTTGATTTTTCACCATAATCAGTACTCAGACTCAATCTCGCAATTTTTCTAGAGTCTTTGAGCAAGTAAACAAACTGTGCGAAGTCGGTGTCTGTACCTTTAGTTGAACCACATGTCATGATATCGCGTGCCTCCTTCAAATTCTCAGTTTTGGTATTCCTGTTAACTGCGCGAAGAGAGATGTCACTTTTGGACTGGTGCGATGAACAACGTCAATTTTCACAATAGCACCGTACGAAAAGGCAACTCTCACAAATCTGCCATCCTCCGGGTCTTTCGTGAGTTTCGTTTCCCTTTCTCCATTCTTCGAAGGCAACATTTGGTTGACATGTTTGAACACGTGTGCGTTGGTTGCAGAGAGGAGGAGGCGACGAAGGGAAAACATAGTAGATCCGCTCTTGAAGGATATTGGGGTCCATGTCCGACGTTATTAAATATTCTTGTCGGCGGGCTGAGCCGTCGTCAGATCGAGAAGCAAATATATTCGATTTCCGCGGTAGTACAAAATGACGATACAGTAATTACAATGAACGCCGTCGAAAACGTGTTCTGTTCGACCCAGAAGTACATCAGAAAAGACTCCCGATTGAGGTGATAAGCAAACTTACGTGGGAAATCAAAGAATATTTCTATGACTGGCGAGGTTCTCTCTGGGGCCCAGTGAGGCAGGCCTTGCAAAGGGGCAGACGCAGATCATGACGTCATACTCGGGGGCACCGTCGAGTCTATAGTCTCAAAGAAAAATAAATTTCGTAGTCACAGGAACACGTCTCTGGAGAAGCGACCATGCACGATAGGTTCCCCGCAAGAGCCGTAAGTGTACGCACAATGAATGCTATATGCCGAGTGTTGTCCAGTGAGATGTTTTTGGTAGTTGAGCCATTTTCCCGGTAGCATGTGATCCTCACCTTATTCAGGAAGCACATTGCTAACTTGTTTTAGACAGATTGAATATGGAACGTCCACCGTCCACCGTTTCCAAGCCGATAGAATTGACATCATTCCTGGTCTCTAGATCTGAATGTTCCAATCGTGAAGAGATGAGGAACTAGCATTTTATCCATCGATTGTTGATTTTTCTGAACTCTGAGCAGTTCGACAGAAGGTAGTGGCGAATCTTTGATGTCGACTTCGAGAATCCTCCGCTTGTCATCTTCCAAATCTCGTTCTCTGTGCACACCAGAACACCAGCTTCCTTTATATCTGTGCGGAATTTACTTGCCTCAAAATCCGAGTGAGATTTCGCCGTCGAAACTCCAACCTACTGCCATGTAGATCTAGAAGATATGCATTCTAGCCTGTTTCCATTCCAGGTGAGCCAGACGTAGGTCCAAGTCTCGGGGAATCAAGCGGTCCAAGCAACTGTAATCGTGAGCGCGATTCTTTTGATGACATGTCATCGCACTAATCAGTCATTCAACACGTGTCGCGGATGACGGAGTCCAAATCTCACCTGGATATTACGTTCGACCGTCGACGTTATCTTGTCCTTGTCGTGCGATATATATATGGCTCTGTTTCAAAGTTCATCTGTTGTCCTTCCCGATGCAGAAGTGGGTAGATTGACTTGATCGGCGGCCGCGACACTTCTTGAAGACCTCACGCGAAGACATCATGTCCACCCTGCTGTCCCATGATCCATCCACTTTATTCGTATTTGCATATACAAGCCAGATTCGATGAAAGTACAGGCTGACAGCAGTATACATCATCGACAAAGCTTTCCATGGTCTCGTTGCTTCCTGAATCGATAACCCTGCACGACCTCGACCTCAACCAGCTGGATCGTCACCGTTCGCGATACTTCGATAGGAAGCCCTAAGCGACGGGCAGAAAACACTGAAGAGGGCAGTCAGCACGAACGAATTGCGTTAAACTCGGGTGTTGATCGGCATGGTTGACGTGGCTTTATCGGAGGATTCGGAAAGCAAGTACGCCGTTTTCTGGAGATTAGACTTTATGATATCGTCATGAGTTTGAACAAGGGGATAAAGAGGCTTACGCGACCGACTTCAAAGCAAATATCGCGTCCCAGTGGCTCGGACTATTGATGTCGAGCAAGTCGAGAGGTCAAGGAAACAAAAGCGACGTTGGGGGTCAGACTGGTTCTATCAATGAGATGTCTCGCTCTCGATAGAATTTCATGATCCCTTTCCCGGCCAACATCTCCGTAGGTCCATTCCAATGATTCCGACGACGTGAGGAACGTTGACATCTATGATCTCATCAGGATTTAAGATCACAGAAGCGGTTTGACAGTAAAGTCGATAAGTTCGCGTCATAGTAGCGGTCTGGTCATAGAGATTGACGTAGTTGACATCCGGTTGCTCGTTGATATGCAGATGGTAGTGGGAGTAGTCGAAGTCGTTGAGGTCGTGGGTGTTGATCCCCTGGTAATTGGACTTGACATCGAGTCAGTCATTGAGCATGAGTTGGTGGTATCAGTCGGTTGTGTCGTTGCCGTTGAGCCTTCCTCAATGCGAGGTGTGACAAGAGGAGGGATGGGGTGCTCGTCCTCGATAAGTGTGAACCTGAAGGCTTTGCGAATGCTGTTATCAGATCCGACTGCTTTCTGGCGGAAACAGGTGCCATGCCAGCCGCCGTTCGTCTCGAGATCGTACTGTGAGTGGAAGCGGATTTTGTACCGACCAGAGCCCGAGTCCCAAATATGATATCTCGACGTTCGAATCTTCCGATCTGAACAAAGGAGGTCAGTAATTGAATGTGGCAATATCTCTGGTGGTACGCACCTGTGACCATTTTACTTGCATATAAGTGTTCACCACACGCCCAAGAACCAGATCTGTCATGCTTCACCTCCACAAACGTCTTAGGAATCCAATGGACGGCAGAATGTGGATGCAACCTTCCTCGATGTGGAGGGGAACGATGAGGGTAGGGACAAGGTGATAGTCCTCGATGAGCGTGGATGCAATATCTTGATGTTCGAATCTTCCGATCGGAACAAGTTTGAGAGATGTCAGCAATTGAATTCGGAAATTCTGCCGACAGTACGTACCTGTAAACATTTTACTCGCATATAAATACTCATCGCGTGCCCGAGAACAAAATCCGTCATGCTTCGCCTCCAGAAACGTATCAGGCATCTCAATCAAATGAATGGCAGATTATCTTCAATGCGAGCGGGTGCGATGAGGGTAGAGACAGGGTGATAACCCCCAATGGACATGCATACAGTATCTAGATATTCGATCCTCTGATTTGAACCAAGTCAGAAATTGGATTCGGCATTATTGCTGGTGGTACGAACCTGTCTCCATTTTCCTAGCATACACATATACATTCACAGGGCGCCCAAGAACCAGATCCTCACCTCCAAAAAAATAACATATCAAGCGGTGAAATACTGGCACGGCATTCTTCGATGCAAGGAAATGCGACGAGGGTAGGGACGGGATGATAGTCCTGATGAGCGTGGATGCGACATCCAGACGTTCGATCTTCCAATCCGGACAAAGGATGTAAGTAATTGAATATGGCGATTTCGCTGGGTGGGCAGTGTCTCAACAAACGGTAGAATGCAGATGCTCCTTCTTCAATGCGAGGGGTACGGTGAGGGTAGGACGGGGTGATGATTCTCGATAAGTGCGAACCCGATGGCCTTGCAGATGCGGTTGGAAGACTCGACATTCTAGTAGAAACGGGCGCTGTGTTCCTCTTGAAATTGTATGCAGATGCGATTAGAGAACATGATGACCCTCTGGGTCTTGAGACAGTGCCCCGGGAGATGGGACAGACGACCACGGAGATCTTGGGAGACATCGTTTGGCGCCAAGGCATGAAGTCGGGCTTGGCGGGAGCTGGATTTAGTTACTGATCACCACCACCACCTGGAGGAGCGTGACATTGACCTGTGCTGTGTGTGCTGTACTGCACGTTGTGATTGGTCTATATGTCAAAGACCCGCACCGACCGGAGAAGGAGGAAAGGCGAGAGGCTCAGGCTGCCATCTGTGCGTGCTGAATGATCCGTCGAAGGCGGTCAGGGAGGTCATAAAAGTCGATCAAAAAGAGAACTCAAGCTCATGGTAGTCCCTACCGGCGTCAATGCGTGTAATTGGCGATAGGCAGGATGCGCAAGCCCACAACGACATGGCCGGAGAAAGTGCATCCGAAGCTCCGGGTCCTGACCGGATAACCCCGATGTGTCGTCCTCGCACAAATCAACGCATATCGGCTCAGCTCTTGAGCTCAGAGATTGAATGCTGATGGAGTGGTTCATATTTCCCTGTACGTATAATGACTCTACCCTGTTTGACCTGCTTGGGTTTTTCAAGAATTGCATTCAAGTTGCACCATCCTCCGCATTCAGTGCCATGTCTCCATCCTTTCAATCTCGTCTGTTCCATCTCTCCACAGGTAAACTCAAATTTCATACAAGGATTTACCTTGGCTTATCGTAAAAAACTATTTATATTGCCAAATTGATTTTTATTAGGTGAATCATCAACAGCGCTAGCTGGTGAGACATTGGGTGTAGCAACGATTATTAATGGGCCGACGGAGGCCCATTTCACTGGGCTGGATAGAAGCAATTATGAACCACCCACGATTCATATGACGCTACCTCCCAAGCGAAAAGACGCCGGTGAAGGATATTCGTATGTCGTCGACTTTTTGCCGCCAAAAAGACGAGTCCCAAACTTCAAATTCCCTTCGAACGACGCGATACCGTAATCTGACGTTCTCCACTTGAACTATAACCCTCTTGTGATGCGTGCCTGCGGAATACATAGATTGACACTACGGAAGAACAGAAGACGTGTATGGATGTAGGAAGGGAAATTCGGAGAGCTGCAGTATGAGAAATCTGTATTTGTTTCGATTCAAGGAGCTCAAGCTACGGATCTCTTCCTCTAGAATAAAGGATTCGAAAGTTCAGAATCCATTGTGTCGGCTCACTTTCTACAGAACAGGATCAATAACGCCACGGTGAAGAGCAACGGTCGGGAAAAAGAGTCAACTAGTAGTATCATCTGAGAGGAACTGTAAATTTAATCTGGGTCACTGTAACGAAGGAGGGATGACCCTATGTCGGGTTTTGTCCTTGTGAGCACATATCTTCTCTGAATCCTGAAATCATAGAAATATATTCAAAACATTGCCATAATGAAGGAAGCACCCGAGAGGACCACCCGGCGCTAATTTTTGGGGTGCTTCATAAGATTACTGATGATTGATCCCTCTCAGTTGATGTTCATTACACCTTTGAGTCTTGTGCTCAATTTCACGTAGAAGATTCCACGATTGAATATATACAGGCCATCTACGTACTCTCTGCATGTAAAGCCATGTTCTTTCACGCACCAATTTGTTCTTTTACCTTCCTACAACCGTGAGCCTTACTGATCTGCTTTTAGATTACCCTCTCCATGACTCTAAATCGGGAATCCTATGCCTCGAGGATTCTGGTATGTAGCTTTCTCCATTTGTCAGTCGTTGCTTGGATGAAATATTGTTACTGTGTAGCAAAGGATATGTCAGGATAGAATGTGGCTCCAGCGTTCAAGGACCCATTGACTTGTTTGACCACCAATCAATACTTACGTTCCGAAATATTCAAGGTTATGAAGAATAGAGATGCAAGCTAAATGGTAGGTGTTATGATAAGAACTCCTTGAAAACAATCAAGAACAACAATTGATGTATGATGATTCATTTGTCGATACTGGAACAGCCAGGACTGCTACTCGACAGGCTAGTGTAAAGGCATGTCAGGAGACATAGATCGTTGAATTCAAAGCGAGCCCGTTCTGTGCAAGTTGATTCACCGTTCCAGCAGCTAAGCTCACGTCAATGTATGTCTAAGGTGCATTGAAGGACAAGGCTCACGAATATCGGTGAGAACACCGTTCAGGGCAAGATTCTTCAGATTGGTTTGCATGGTGGCTGGACTCACATTTCCCATCGACGATATGAGGTATGCGACTAAACCTGTGACGAAAGTGGCGGCCTATGTTGCTTCAGTTATAGCAGATAGTACAAAGTATGTCATCTGTGACACCCACCATGGAGGTGCCTGACTGGATTGACAAGGCCTGTCAAGATGTTTGTTAGTTATATATCGACATGTATGTAGTCTCGATTGTCACCGTAGGTCCAGTGTTCCATGTACTGACGATGTCCTCACCGGAAGCAAAGAGGGAAACGACTGAGCCGTAGTTGGAGAATGACACCCGAGAATCGGAAATATTGCGGGCACCAACAGTGATAACACCAGTAATGTTAGCAGGGGATGTGTTGGCTGCGTCATCATTGTCATTGCCAGCTGCGGCCTGAACACAGTTCATTAGAATCATGGAATGTCCATGAAGTCATTACTCACAACAGCATGGACTCTACTGGATATGAGCTGGGAGTTACCGAATGAGCATACAACTCATCAGTAAGAGAAACTGTATACTGAAGTAACAGCATCGCTGAATGCAGAAGTTGTGTCGCGTGATCTAAAGGACATCGACACAACTGATGGACAACCAGAGTTGCCTGAGTATAGACCCAGTCAATTCCAGATATCCTTCATCACCTAGATTAGAGGTGCATTGATGAGCCAGAAACTTGAGTGTTTCTCACATATCAGAAACATATACTGCGCTATTTAAATAATGAAGCTGAGGATTTCACTGGCACACTCGAAGTATTAAAATACTTGCCCTGTATCGGTAGAGATCTTGGCCGCTATGATGTTAGCTGGCCTTGCAACTCCGACGAAGCTCCCCGCCGCAATGCGACTGGAGATAACATCATAAGCATAATAGAACCTCTGGATACACAGGTAACTGACGCGCAATGGGTCCCATGACCATGATTATCCTTGCACAATGTGTATAAGTTAACCCAGCTTTTTTCGGATTTTGGCAGGAATATCTTTACCTGAGTCTACAGAGGATTTGTCATAAAATCAGCAAATAATCCTTTAAGTGGAATGCAGAGTTGATGGCAGCTAACCAACTATATAGATGTCAACTCCATTACCAGTAGTTGATTCATGAATGAACTGAAAGTCGATAGCACTGAGTATCATTGAGTGGATGTCAGACACCCCGACAGTTAATGACGAACATAGGGTTCTGATGGGTGAGTGTTCCAACAGTGCTTAGACGAGCAAGTCCCCAGGTAGCATTATTCCTAGAAGTGCATTTGTGAACAAGCTGTTCAAGCTGATGATGGAAATAAATCAAATTGGGTGGTAACTGCTAAGAGTTCTCCAACACCATCCTCAGCAATGGATTCAACATCGCCATGTGCACGCAGTCTGTTGATCTGATCTCCAGTGAAGTAGCCTTAAATCCAATCAAAATTCAGAGAGTATATTCTGATTGAGATAACAGAGCAGCTTACCTGCAAATCCATTGATGAAGGTCCAATTGTACTTCGTGACAATGTGGACGACTGGCCTACGCACCGACTTTCTTGGTAAGTCTCCATCGTGACTTTCCACAAGTTTGGATAGAGAGAATAGAGCCAGAAGAGCCTTATGATCAGATGGCCATTCTACAAAATGGTTGAGATGAGATAAGACTACAAACCGAATCTTGCTGATCTGTTCTTGATCCACTTTCAAATTTCCTCTTGGCCACTTACTTGTATATTCTGCTTATCTATTTACCCGCTCTTTACAAGCTCAAGAAATCGAAAGTAACCTTGGTAACACTAAGAATGGTTCGTCCGTAGCAAACAACGCTAATCATACTCACTATTTGGGAAGGTTGAGAAATCGAGACGTCACAGGTACGACGACCCTCATCTTCCCATTATCGACCCCTTCTGAGCGATGCCTTTCTTGTCTGCAATATATAATTGAGTATATACTCCACATGCGTAAACGATTCAGATTTGGTCATCGTTGTTCTCTGTGGAGCATATCCTGTCACCCATTTTCTTGCATGGAATCTCTCCTGAGAGAAACCAGTCCGCATCTTCGAGTTCTCATTAGCAGGTGATAATGTAGAGAAAGGAACATACCCGTTTGGTCGCAATCAAAGGAAGTCAATAGGCTTTCAATGGTGGCCGTCATGAAAGCATACACTAAGATCCTCCATCCTGTTCAAGCCCTTTGCCTTACGTTCTCGTATAAACGCGGTAGCTGTCCTCCCCCGGGTCACTTTCAACAGTTTTGGGGACGAGACTATTGGCTTGAAAATGGGATTCAATTGCTTATTGGTATTGTAAACTGAATGATTTGTCTCAGCATACCCTGTTGCCCATGTCGATCTTGCTCTTGCATGGAAAGTCTTTGGAGAACTGCAAAACATTGCTGCATCCGCATATACAAGGTGTAATTAGCGGACAACAATGGATAGAATGGGACACACCCGCTTGCTCGCAATTGAAGTCGATGGGCCGTCAATGGTGGACATCGTGAGAGCATTCTGTAAGTTCCTCCAGCCTATTCAAGCCCTTGGTCTCGCGTTCTCATATGAATGCATTAGCCCCTCTCAGCCGGTCAGTGTCAGCAATTTCAGATCGAAATTGGAATTGGATGAGTGAATTTAGCGTATCGTCTTCATTTGAAAGACGGTTCGAGCTATCACGTGATTCCTTTGCCCGCATCGCTTTCTTGGGGTTGTATCAAAAGCAATTTCTATTGACTCACACACGTATTAAACCATATTTGAAGATTCATCGTACGGCAGCCACACAATGTGATGCTCCTCTTGATGGTTTGAAATGGAATCGATGGACGAGAAAGGGTGAGTCAGGAGGGGAGAAGAGACGGCACACACTGCGATGCTCTTACCAACCCACCCAGCAGTATGAAATTGGTGGACAAGGAAGTGTGAGCCGTATATGCGCGGCAGCAAAGTAGTGACTAGAAACCAATTTGAAACTATTTGAGTGACAAAGTAGGAGAGATGACGCACATGATCTTGCTTCTTCCATATCGGCTGCAGCATCCTATGGGCTCACCGCGTGTGTGAGTCCAACACGATTATACTATATAGAAAATATGCTCACCTAGATCTACCGCCAAACCACCTCTCAAGTACAAGGACAAGCTATGAGATAGGTGGAGTAGATACATGCATTACGCCGCCCACTGGAGAAGCTAGTGCTGATGTTCGAGTTGTATAAGTTGGTTAGAATTTAGTGTTAGGGAAACCGTCGAGTGTCGCACTGGCAGATCAAATCAAATATAACATTCTGAGGAACTAGATTTAGACTCTTGAGATATCATAGTACGCAGGAATAATAGCGTTGAACAGATATATTACGGAGTAGCTTGCTGATAATGCGAGAGAGAACTTCGTTCGAGTTCGGTGGAATTCGGCTCGGTGAGATGCATACATCATTGTGTGACATCGGATCACATATCGACATCGGATCACATATCGTCACCCCGACGCCGACTGTCACATCCGTCCTTGTCCCCATCCAACACCAGCTCACGGTACAATTCTACTGCCTCAAAAGCATGACCGAATAACATTAAGCTGTGCATGGACTCGGATACCCTCTTATCATTATTGAAGAATCTTTGACGACCCGACTAGAGTTTCCAGAACGAGTCGACGCTGACATTCAATGTACTTATTGATCTTCCTTTTTTTCCGCCTCTGTCGCCTGACTTACAAGTTCTTTCAAGATCATGGAGGGTACGGCGTGCACGGAAAATCTATACAAAAACGTCCACCCACAAAATGAATCACCTGTCCCCCTTCTCCTAACGCACCTATCATCACATCCTCGCTCTCCAATACGCGCACGGACATTTCTCTCCACCATCGATGGGCACCTGTTCAGAATCCTACAACCCACGCTTTGGATGGAAATGTAATTTGATCTGAGAGACGGCCATTGAAGGAGGGAAATTACAAGGAACGGTCGACGTGAGGTTCGTTTTTTCCTTCCTTTTTTCCTTCCCTCCTTCGTCATTTTCTTCCTCTTTTGTTTCCTATCACTCCATCTTCTCGTTGTTGGAGAATGAGGCTGATTCTAGCTGGGTTCCATGCCTCTTTAGGAAGACGCGAACCTCCCCTGGTCAAAGCAAGACACCGATGTAATGCCGTGGTAGATTTAGGGTGCATTGGTTTGCAGCTTGCAACAATTCCGTTCAATGACTGACATCACCCAGCAGCGCGAACCAGACAGAGATCTTCTACAATCTGGCGATTTCGAGCCTGAAGCCCGAAGTCAGTTGAACCAGGTGCATGTGCTTTCCTTCCGTTTATTCAGTTCCATCGCTGAAGGATTGATATCCAGCCACTACTGCTGAACACCTGGTCACCTGGAGAGACGAATGGGAATCTGGATGCGCAGGGGGGAGACGGGGTTGTAGATGCGGATGCGGATGCGGTGTGAAGAGAGTGAAGTCGGTTTGAGATCCTCCAGCCCGCACGCGGGAGAGAGCCCCGCGGTTATTGGAGGCTTGTCTCTTTCTTCGTTCATTCGTTCTTCCCTCATTGCGTTTTCCCTAGTTATATACATCGCCGGATAACAGTGGGTTGTAACGACTGCTGCCCTCGGAGCAAAAAAGGCCCTGCGACTGCACTATTAAAACTTGCAATCGCATTTTTTAAGATTCGACAGGCCCCAAACTGGCACTTTGGTCTGAATCGTGCAGTCGCAGGCCTTCTTGGTGCGTTTCCAGTGCTGGACAACGCACCTTCCCAACGACTGCAAGGTGCTCAGATCCAGGGGCCATGCCCTGGATCAGGCCGCAAAAGGTGCACATCCTGCAGTCGCTGTCGACAAACGTGCAGTCGCAGGCCCTGAGGAGGCCTGTGCATGCTTGGACAACGCACCTTCCCAACGACTGCTAGAAAAAGCATCTTAGAAGGTGCATGTGCAATTTTTAAGACCAGAACACAGCAAGCAGCTCCAATCGTGCAGTCGCTGGCCCTCCTGAGGCCTGAGTATGCTTGGACAATGCATGTCCCAACGACTGCTAGGAAAAGGATCTTAGAAGATGCATGAGCAAAGTTTAAGAGGGCAAGGCAACAAGGTGTGACAATCCTGCAATCATTGGCCTTGATGAGGCCTGAGCATGCTTGGACAATGCATGTCCCAACGACTGCTAGGAAAAGAATCTTATAAGATGCATGTGCAATTTTTAAGATCAGAAAACAGCAAGCAGCAACAATTATACAGTCAATGGTCCTCCTGAGGCCCAAGCATGCTCGGACAACACATGTTCCAATGACTGCTAGGAAAAGAATCTTATAAGATGCATGAGCAAAGTTTAAGAGGGCAAGGCAACAAGGTGTGACAATCCTGCAGTCATTGGCCTTGATGAGGCCTGAGCATGCTTAGAATATGCATGTTTCAGTGACTGCTAAAGAAGACCATTTAACTTGGATGAAACCACTGCTTGGATCAATAGGCCACCAGTTGAAGGGCATCCTATAAATCCTTAGGCACTCTTCATATTGTATGCAAACTCCGAGTTGTAACACTTAGATATTGAGCAATAGATATCTGAAAATTTGCAATTGTATTTTTTAAGATTGATTTGGATGCATAATTTTGTCAAAAGCCAGATAGATTGGCCCAAAGTCCATCATTTCAATGAATGGAATTACCATTTGAGGACAGGGCCAAGGTGGTTGGGTGTATTTACATAGATAAAAGCATTAGCAAGGTGTGACAATCCTGCAATTATGCACTCTTCATATGGTATGCAAACTCCAAGTTGTGATGCTTAGATCTTGGGGAATAGACATCTTAAAATTTTCAATTGTATTTTTTAAGATTGACTTGGACCCATAATTTAGTCAGAAGTCAGATAACCAGGCCAAAAGTCTACCATTTTAATGAATGGAATTACTATTTTGGGATGGGTGCCAAGGCGGTTGGGTGTATTTACGTAGATAAAAGCGTGGTCAGTCAGCGTTTTGAATAGAATCGTGAGTTGGTTAGCAA
>JAGGAW010008607.1:0-56504 GCA_017657375.1 Termitomyces sp. T27 | reverse complement strand
GATTTCTAATGTAAACACATACCTTACGTGACTCCCTATTCGGATTCCAAAAGTCGACATTGTCCGTAGACAAAATCATCTCATCTGGATCATTTTGGCCCAATTCGCACGATATACTGGTCAACTTCGAATTCGCATCACAGAAGTATCTATCAGACACTCTGGCCTACTCTGGCAGCATATACATAGAGGAAGATCAGGCATATATGTTGAGCACGAGCTCCCTGGAATGGTTCTTAGTGACGAGAAATGCCATAAACTTGCCCGGCTCAGTAAGTAATTGCCTTCAGGCAAGTATGTTTCGAGCAGTGTCTACCTTCTCAGCGGTATGTATGCAGAACATTGCGACGCGGGGTAGCCTGGGAAGACGACTCACATTTTTAGACACACAAGTCCTTCCCTGGTCTCAAGCTGCCTCCACGCATCAATATTCTGATGGATCTTAATTGCGAAACGCTCTGTCAAAAAGTCTACGCAGACCTGGATGGCATAGATTTATGAACGAGGATGAGAAGAAAGAGCTTGAAGTTTGGGGAACAAACTGGCAACGATGGGTTTCACAAGTTTGCCCTGAGGTTTGTCCCTAGGATATATGCATTATAGCAAAAAAAAACCCCGGTCGGTTCTTGCAACTTTTGATGGATGCAGGACACATACCTAAGAACTCTAAATTAGAAATTTTTGGTCGCACATAGCCAAGTTGCAACATTATGGAACAAGGTCTAGGTTTCGGGATCGTGATTGATTTCCACCGTCATTTTTTAAGTTGTTGTTCAGCTTGTAGAATTCTCTTATCCATTGAGTATAAGAGAGACGACATATGGCTTGATATTTTACCACAACTGGGCTTGATATTTTACCACAACTGTCTAATCCTTCAGTATGTTGCTCCTTTCACATTAATGTGGCGCTTTAAGGATACAATCAAACCAAGCGGCACAGCTTATACAACAATCATGTTTCAAGACCCATGGCTGTCCATTTTTGTAGCATTTCTATCGTTCTTTAACCGAATCCTCTTTCATTAGTCAAGATCTATTGACCTCATGACTTCTAGGACTCCGTTGTGACGGACAAATGGGACCATGTCCTCTGCCATGAACTTTATCGTTGTTCAATGGAGGTTAATTACCTCCAGGACGGTCTCCACATTTTTTTCCGTCACACCTATTTCCCATTTTCCTACCAGTACAATATCCGATGCCAGTTCTTCAATTCTAGTATCGGTCATCTGACAAAACAAATGTGGCGTTACTCTGTGGCCGGGTAAACTCATCCACGAGTTGTATATCGTAAGCCTCCATCATCCGGGAACATGGACGTAATTGTAGCGTCCATACTCTATCCCACCTCCTTATTGTCTGACAGCCTTCCAGCCTTTTTATCCTTCCCAGAATAGACGTCTATTGACGTCCCTTAGAGGGAATGTCATTCACAATGAACTATCTATTTTTTGCTTCATTCTCTTGTTTTCATGCTCTTGTTATAGTACCCTTTATTCTTGCTTTTATTGTCCCTTGGTGATCTGCTTACCCTCTGGTCCCACTGCCGCTTTTCTCATGGGGTCATTCTTCACGTTTTCTTCCTACATCCTCGGAAGACGGAGAGATACCGTACATTTTGACTCCATTATGATTCTCTATCTCACCACTGCGTGAAACAGTTTGGTCTCATGATCAAAGATTATGCACCCACATGGAGAGACACCGCGGCCGGCTATCTCAGCCGAGGTATCATGAACCTCTTATCATCTATTGCTTTTTGTAGCATACATATTGCTTCTGTCTATCTCTCACATTTTTGTGAGGTCTTTACAGAAAACGTTGTAGCTATTTTGGTCATTGCAGTGTAATCGAATCCTCCACAGCCCGGACCTTGAACTTGAAACTCCTCGATCTTAGAGAAGTGCATGCTATTCCAGAACACAAATGTGATCAGCCCATGTAACACATACGCAAAGTAGGGCACTTTACGATATCATTTACCTCCATCTTTTGTTCTGTGCACTGCGGGTAGATCACTATGCGATCATTGATGCGATGACAAGAATGATGACTGCCCATAGCTAAGCATAGGTTTTGATGACATTCCGCTATCTTGATTCTCAATTCTCCGAGAAAGGACTGTACTTTCCTTCTTATTGTTTCGTATTACAAACGTCGGTCGACTCTGATCTAGCCCACGTACTGCTCAGCAAAACTGCCAGTGAGCCGCATGTCTGTGCATGTGTATCACAACGTGACGTTTCCGTTCCGAAATGCCCGAGCACCCGACGCTGCGTAATGTCTGCTGTGTTGAAAGCACTGCATGGAAGGTCGTTTAACGCCGACACAACTTCATTGATCCAATCTTTATTTCGCGCACTGACAACACATTAGACTAACGAAAACAAGTGGTAGACATTCAAAAACATATATAGCACATGATCATGACCATGACCATGGTTGAAAAGCTTCTAGTCGCCCGACAATTAAGTCGGAAGTAAAGGCTGTTCTCCCACTCCGGAAACAGACCTTATTGTCTCCCTGGACGATTCTCCCGATTCTCTCATGAGTCACTATTCCTTCTGATGATGACGTTTTGGACACAGCTTATTGTGAGTGTCATCACGGCAGGTACCCGGCACGTCAAAATCTTTGTCTACTGCGTCCAGCAAGAGCGATGAATGGACGCAGATGGACGCACGCAGCGCGCCTCACGCCAAATCGGGACTGA
The DNA here is from genome assembly GCA_017657375.1 of Termitomyces sp. T27. Classification (NCBI taxonomy): domain Eukaryota; kingdom Fungi; phylum Basidiomycota; class Agaricomycetes; order Agaricales; family Lyophyllaceae; genus Termitomyces; species Termitomyces sp. T27. Next base: position 53,789 of record JAGGAW010008607.1, on the reverse strand, counting down.
CGGCATGAACACAATAAGTGCTTTGCATATAAGAAACGTTGGGAAGGCAAGGGAAACCACATTCAGATCCAGCTTCTCCACAAGCAGCTCTCACCAGCTCAGCAGAAGACCACTCACCCGCTTTCACAAAACCTACCTCCAAAGCCTTATTCATGGACTCGTTCACATCTATCTCTGCGCTTTTCGTCTCAGAACAAGTGGAGGACGTTACGACATCGCTACCCCCCATGGACGAGGAAGCAGCCTGGAAATCGACAGGTCAGGCCTACTGCATAATAGCATAGACTCTCGCCTCTATCGTCTCTATCGCAGCGGAACCTGCATCAAACGTAAGTTAACCTCTCCCTGCGGTGCCTAATCACCAATCTGACTACTCTTAGCCAGCATTATAAACATACCTGCAATTTCGATCATTCGTATCGCACGCCGCTTTTCGGAAACCCCCTCTCCGCCCCATCACCATGCACTCATTCTTGTATCATTCTTCTTCAGCACCGATTCCCATTTACAGTGCGTACGCACATAGCGCCGCGCCCAACATTGGTGGCTATATTGCCATCCCATCTACGCTTATTCTCGACCAATCGGCGCCGGCTCGCATCCTGACTCCTGTCACATTGCCAGACACCAATGGACAGCCGGATTACCATCACACTCATTAAACTTATCTTTTTATTTGATATCATTTCTACTTCGTTCTCTTAAGTACTGCCTCAATAATGGGTACCATTTGGGACTCTGTAGTTAGGCCTGGCGATTGTCAATATCAACTGCGACTTTTTAGTTACAGAATGAATAAATACCTTTAAAAACTGGGATCTTTCGGTGTTAATATTTTGAGCCCAAAAAACTTAACGGCGATAGATTGGGTACCATAGGGACGACGAGACTTAGAAAAAGTTTCTATGAAGCGTAGACGTGAAAGTGGAGGGAAAAGACAAAAGCGTCGGCCCGATCTAACCGCGCTCGGTATCCCGCAAAAATCACGTGAATGAGTAGGATTCGGGTCGGAGTGTTCCGACGCGAGGACGCCCACCTCCACCACCCACCTCCATGTCGACCACCAGAGTTCTTGGCCTCGGGCCTTCACTGCGCAGGGCAGCATTTGCGCCTCGTCTCTGTACGTAAAAATCCTTTCTTCGTCGACTCTCAAAATTTCATTTTATCTAGTGAGAAATCAGCAGGTGTTGCGAAATGTCTTGCAAAAACGGTGAGCACACATATAACACGAAGGCTGCGACGAAAATCCTCATGAAACTCTGCGTGAACCTTCTAGAACTGTGCAGACTACGTCGACTACCGTGTCGGAAGCTATGCAGATTCTCAACAAGCAACGTTTGAACCGCCCATCTAGCCCTCACTTTACCATCTACCAACCTCAGTTGACATGGATCGCCTCCATCTTCAATCGTGTCACTGGAGTCGCCTTGAGCGTTTGTACGTACCTGACTGATATGACTCCAATTAAAACTCAACGGTCAATCAGTGCTTTATGGGTTCTCTCTCGCCTATCTCGTTGCCCCCACCACCTTCGACAGCACTCATGTCGTCGAATTCGTTAAAGGCCTTCCCGATGCTGTTAAATACGGCGGCAAGTTTGTTCTCGCATTGCCGTTCACGTTCCACTCTTTCAATGGGCTGAGACATCTTGCATGGGATATGGGGAAATGTACGTCCTGTATAGAAAACTTCTCTAATTCTACGGCTAAACGCCTTTCTTCTAGTCATGACGGTTAAGGGCTGCTACAGCTCTGGTTATGCCGTACTGGGTGCTACTGCCCTCTCAACTCTCGGGTTGGTTTTCTATGTGTAAAATGAGACGTACGAGTTGCACAATAGAATTCTATCTTTCAACGCCTGTCTGTCCAGGCTGTGGATTATCTTGATCAAGGTTCCATGTCAAACTCAACTAAATCCCGACATCAAGGTCGAATACCTATCGAGATTGAATTGTAGACCCATAATGAGTTCACGTTCATTATTGATTATGCATTGGTCCCAGAAAGTCCGTTAATACAAGTCCTGCTTCCTACCGTATTTTTTCTTTTCTCCTCTTTTCTAGCACGGCCGCTAAAAGTCCCAAGAGTTTGGGGTTCGAGATGATGGGTATCGAAATGACTCCGCTAGCGAGAAAATGGCTGGGAAATCACGTTCGTCTGCGACTTGGCAGTGCGAGAGAAGAAGCCACATCGCACTTCGAAAGACTTCGAAGATGGTCGCTGAGCGCTGAGCGGATAGCCTGGGTATATTCTATATGTCAGAGGACAACGACATAATGCAACAAAAATCAAGTTTACATACACATCAGGACAGGGATATTCCAAGTTGAGGTCGCTCGTGAAATTTCCCTCGTTATTCGTGCCGGCCCATTTGTCTGGATGACCTATTTTGGAAATTATAATGACCAGATAACCCATACGGATGGTTATTAATAACCTTAAGCTTATCATGACCTCGTATTCAAGACTAGGAGCTGCAAGAAAATTCTGTCGAAAAGAACGTAGTCATCAAGGGAGCCTGGATGCATCATCAAAGTCATTCTCTGCGTCAGTTTGCGCGCCAGCACGTCGTCCACGTATTTAACGTGTCAAACATCGACACAAACGTGATAGAATATATCTCAAGGATCGAAAAGAGTTGATTTCTAGGCAAGCCATACCAACCAGTTCTTGGAGACGATGAAAGATTTGGCGGTACAGAGGAAGCTACGAGATCAACATCACCAAATATCCGCGCTTCTCCCTTCCCAACCGCATCCCCCTTCCCAACCGCATCCCCCTTCCCAACCACATCCATCCACGCTTCACTCTCGCCTCATGGCAGATTCACAAGTTCCTACCATTCAGTCTTCACAAGCAGATGTTTGGTATCTCAAGAAGATTGCTTTCAAGGGCAAATCTCTTCAAATTATCACACAGAACTTCAATGGGTATGACCTGGCTCCTTGTCTTGATTCTTGTCATCTGACATGTATTTCTAAACTGCAGCCCATGTTCATTCATCGCAATATGTTCGTCTAGATACCATCGTGCGGCGAGGGCCGTCTAACTGCTTTGAAATTCGATCATATCATGCAGGCAACATCTTGATTATGCGAGGAAATATAATCATCGAGCCTCCAACGCGCACAACCGTTTCGTACGAGTTTCTGTCGCAGCTCGTCGCGGAATACTTGCTTAAGCATTCTCCAAACGTTGATATCTCGGATGCGCTCTCAATTATGCCACATACTCAGAGTGAGTGCTTTCGTTCGTCATCATTGAGCCTTCCTCATTGAAATTCATCAATTGTCACAGAGGGCCTTGATTTGAATCCTCTTTTCACATCACCTACGTCCTTCCAGCCAGCTAACAAGACAGCTGGAGGGGAGCTTTTGCTCTTCTCACAAGTTGGCATTGACCTTGTACATGGTTGGCTCGTTGACCCTGATTCACCAGAAGCAAAGGCTATGCGTGAAGAGAACGCGGAAGATTACGACAGCGCAGTAGCTCTAATTGCTGAGGCGGACCACATAGCTGGTGGCTTGTTGGTTCCCATAGAGGGCGATATTGTCTCGGCTCCCAAACGACGGGACAAAGATTGGACAGATGCGGAGCACAGAAAGATCAACAATGGTGATCATCTCTTTCGTCGCCTTCGCAGATTTCTTCTCACAGGTAACTGTAGCTCTCATCATCCGTCAATTCCTCGAAAACACCCAATCTCAAATGACCTATCACGGCCTCTTCCACCTCGCATCAACCCTGAAACCAGGCGCCCTTGTTGCACTCTTCCGAAGTTCCCACCTTTCTGTTCTCTACAAATCAGGAAACGAATGGCAAGTTCTAGATGACACAAATACTCAAGCACCTCCAGCCACGACCACCGATACTAACGGTCCCACCGAGCCCTCTTCCCCGATCCTCTCCGCGTCAGACACACCCGACAACGTTCCAACGCCCCTCGAACTCCCAGACAGCCCAACAGCCGCGCCCAGATCCTATACTGACCCTAACGACGAGGAGGCACCATCACGCGTTCCTTCGACTCAACCGCCCGCATCCGCATCCGTTGCTCCCCAGCTAGCTGTCCCCATCTCCGTCACTGATCCTGCTGTAGTTGTGCCCTCAGAACCCGCCCTATACTCCCTCGCATCGGATCACGTGTTCCTTTATGAACCTGCCGTCGTCTGGGAACGTATTGAGGACGTCGATGGATCCGCAGGCGTATTCGTCGACTCCTCGTTCGTCCGCGCAAGTCCTGTGGGCGGGGACTGGGCGGGCCGGACGGCGGAGGATATGGCGAGGGATGTTCAGCGTGCGCAGGAGGAGGCGGATCGGGCGGCGGCGGGTGCTGGGGCTGGGTTGTCTGAGTGCGCATCTCTCTTTTTCTATCTGTTGTTGATTGTGATTATGCTAATTGAGTTTGAATTCGCGTTGACAGCGCGGAGCTGGCAAGACAACTGCAGGCGGAGGAAGAGCGCTACGCAAGGAGGGAGCGGGAGGCGCGTTTGCAGCAGCAGAAGATGGAGGAGGAGAGGAGGCAGAAGGAGTTGCAGGTTCGCGCAGAGAAGGAGCGTCAGAAGTTGGAGAATGGGAAGAAGAAGAAGGATTGTATTATTATGTGAATGTAGTATAGTGAGCTGGATTTATCTTTAGATTTTGTATAGGAAAGTAATGTATTATTGTTCAATGTACTTGCACTTTGATGTCCGTACACGTCCTATGTAAGTTCCAGATATCATATTGAGAGCAAAGACGAGTATTTTTGAACAGGAAATTCATCGTAGTCCGCCTCGATCGTTCGAAATTACAATTACTACTCAGTTCAACATCATTTGCTAAGCAATCGCCATTCGGGGTCTGACGCTCTTTTCCTCCTCACCTTTCGAGACGGAAGACTCAGCGATATGGCTGAGCGACGTGCAAATAGACTCGAAGTGAATGCCATATGTACGATCTAGAACTCCAAAAATGTGGTCCAACAATACAGATATGCCCATGCCAGAGACTGACTCACGTATCAGTTGAGCGTAAGGTTGTGGTAAAACAAGGGAAGTGCCAAGTGACCGATCAACTTGCTCGCTTATATCGGATGCAAGACAAATATGGACGCCTGAACTCAAGCGTAAGTATTCCAAGAAACTCAAGACTTTCTTTTAAAACCGCTCGCATGGATGTCTCGAGAGTGGACGACCCTCGGAATAATCCAAGGACGTTTGTCACCGAGGCAAACATTGGTCAAAAGACGAGATTTCGAATCGTAGTGCATTTGACGCAATATTTGTACGATTCCGTTGGGGACACGATTGTCTAGGCAGATGTTACGGACATGAGCTGCGAAGCTGAGCGGGTGCGGAGTGTATGCGATCCGCCAAAGTCTAGCCCCCCACCCAGAAGGAAATCCTCGACCCACAATGACATTGACTAAGGCTTCGTACTTGATTGACAATAACTGTCTTCCGGTTGCAAAATGGATCAATAAGAATCGTAAAATTCCATATTCCTGAAGTCTGGCTCTGACCACCATAAAAAGTTTCGATGATATACTATTTCAAGATCAGGCTGTTGGTTCGTGATTTGATCTTCTATCTACAGACCTTTATCACATTGTAGGCCGTAAATGTATGGAGCACAAGTCGGTGCTTTCTCCTTTATCAGGCTCGTCTCAGGAATGACTTGTTAAAGAATGGTTGGTCACATAATTACATTGCCGAAGTTAGGGAAAACCAAAGAACCGGGCTTGCGATCGCACCATGTATCGTCGATGAATCAACGGGTGATGAAGATGAGAGCCATTCGAAAATTGATGATCAAAACGCTGGTGCGAATCCCTCCTGGTGCGAGTCGGGAACATCGTGTAGGCGTATCCTGCGTATCAGAGGCTCAAAAACCGATCGAGACCTTCAGCAGGTGCAAGTTGGCAAGTTGCCCCATGTCACTGGTTCGCAATGTAGTGGCCTCCAGCAGACACAGCCCAAACCGCTTTAGATCACAGCTCTGTAACTTCGACAGCCCTACTGATACGCGGTCGAAGGATGCAGTTGTCAGACTGGCCAACATGTATACTCTTCCGTGCATCGAATTGCAGACTTCGACGACGATCAGGTCTTGATGACAGTAAGACAGATTCGCAAGATTAAAACATACTGATAAAGTTAAAGAGAATCAATCATGCAGAGCAGCTATCTCGAGCGAGCTGCTCTCGAGGTAAGTCTCGAAGGAATCTTGATATGCAGCTAAAACCGTTTCGGATGAGATACATTTATTAAGAACACGGTTTCTTCTGACCTGGCGTCTTTGCTTCTGCTCGATAGCGAGCAACGATCTCACGATTGTGTGCAATAGCCGCCAATTGTGCATGTTTGATAGTGCCTGTAAAATATCAACATCATTAGGAGCCAGCCAGCAATAAACGAACCAGAAACGTGAATAACATGCGGTATATACCGCGTTCCTTCGATAGAGGATAATAGTGTGACGGATCCCCAAGCAATCTTATGATGATCTCTCGCGACTCTTATGATACATATGTTCGTAATTGGTGAGTAATATTTTACTGTAACAGAGTGAGACGCGCCAAATACCACTAAGACGACACGTACCAGTCAAAGAGAGCCCAACAGAACCCCAGCCAGTGTCACCGAAATTGTTGATGACACTCTGTTTGATCGCAGCCCAGATGTGTTTTCCCTCGAGAACTGTATTGGTTTGACCAACTGGTATGAGTTCTACGAGAAACCAACGATTCTTGGTGTACTTTCAATTGACTGATGCAGCAGGAGACACAGACGAAAATACCTTGAATCGCACCATATGCGTGTTGACGCGAAATTCCAATACAGAAGACTTATTATTGAAAGACAAGGTACCTAAGCTTATGTAATTCCTAGATGACCTGACTCGAGCTCATGTATAAGTATGGCCCGTGCGCTGACATGACGGGACCGCTCCACTGTCTCCAATTATAAAGGCAGTGACTAGTCCCCCCTGATGTAATTGCAAACTTTGCTCCTCTTCATGTCTTCCACTCCTACACTCAGACTCAATGCGGTTGACCACACTATCAACTCAGTGACGATTTTCAAATCATCCAAGGCAGAAATCGTTCGACAGTTCTCTCTAAATCTCAATGTAGGTTACTGAGTGGTTCAATGATATCTTAGTACTCATTGACTCGTACATGAAGGCTGGCCAAACCAAAGTCACGATAAGAGGGCTTTCTGGCTCTATCGACACACATTCGGTTCGCGTCTCTGGGCTAGGAGAAGCCCGTCTGTACGATGTCGTCTGTACTACTGGTGTCGGAAAAGACACGTCTTATGCAACCGACAGTCCCTCAGAGATCATCCGCTTGCTTCAAGTGAAGAAGCATGCGATCGAGAGTGAGAAACGCGTCAGAGAGCACGAGGCCGACCTCCTTGTGAACTATGCTAAGACATTGTCGGGTCAACACATCCCGCCGACACAGATGAGTACTTTTCTTGAAAGCTTTGTCGAGCAAGGTCGTAAGAATCTAAACGATGTAACTATTTCGGTCCACTCTCCTGAGCGATTAGTATTCAATAAGATTCATAGATTACTGAACTCAATGAAAAGATCGTTGCCCTTGATCGTCAAATTGAACGAGAGAATGAAAAGGGTGTTTCTACGAAAGGGAGTGCTCAAGGCGAAGTCACCATTGTGCTAGGCACGGATAATTCTAGTACCGTCGACCTCAAGCTAACATATAGTATGTATACTTCCAGAGGCGTGTTACTAATTTGACATATTAACTCACTAGTTGTTGGTAATGTTTCTTGGACATCGACGTATGAGTTGCACGCGAACACCGAAAACGGGAAACCCTCTTCCGCTGTGGCACTTCATTACCGTGCACGGGTCGTCCAGAGCACAGGTGAAGACTGGACGAACACTTCGCTGACACTTAGCACCATGTCCTCTGACACAGTCGCAAAACGTATCCCACAACTCAAGCCAGTCAAACTTCGACCTAGAGTCACCCCTGGTCCAAGAGGAGGTCTATTCGGAGGTGGATTGTTCAGCCACGGATTGCAGCACCAGCATCAAGCATCTCGAACACAACAAACCCAGACATCGGGATTTCAATCAGGAGCCCCTTTCTCTGCTTTCGGCACTTTAGCAGTTCCGAGTAGCTATAACAGTTTCGGACGTTCGACACAAAGTGCAACTCTACCTCCTCAAGTGGACGAGACATTCGAGGAAATTTCTGCCACGGAAGTAAATACCGAACCCATGACCTTTGTTAACGAGACGCCAGTTGCAATCTCCTTTTCCATCACTGGCAAGTCAACAATACCGTCCGATGGCATCGAGCACCAGGTCTCTGTCGCCATCCTTCCGTTTGAAGCTGAAATTTCATATGTGGCAATTCCCAGAATCGAGCCTAGGGTATATCTACAGGTAAATGACCCTTATATTTATTGATATACAGGAATTTGTATCCATCAGTTCAAACAGTGTCAAGTCAAGAATAATAGCGAATATAGACTCCTTGCAGGCCCAGTTAGCGTTATACTTGACGATACCTACGTCTCTAAAACGTCTATCAGCGTGAGTACCTCTTTAAAACTCCCGTCTTCGGACATTATCTTACCTCCCCTCTACAGGACGTCAGTACTGGCGAAAACTTTGGTTGCACGCTCGGGGACGATGCTGCGACGAAAGTCACATACTCGCGTACAACACGCACAGTCAGGTCAGAAGGGGGCTCCTCTAGCGAGGCACAGAATACCACTACATACATTACGGTGATCACGATTCACAACAGACACGGCTTCGCACTCTCGGATGTCGTCGTGCGCGATGCAGTGCCAATGGTGGATGACAAGCGCGCCAAGGTCATCCTGCGCAAGCCCGAAGGTTTGGCAGATTCCAAAGACGGAGAGGAAGTTACGGTACGCAAGGATGGTCAGGAGGTGGGGAAGGTTGCGTGGGAGAAGCAGGTTGATGGGAGGGGAGGGGAGAAAGAGGGCAAGTTCGCATGGAAGGCAAACGTCAAGGCGAAGGATAAAGTTATATTGGAGAGTCAGTGGGAACTGAAAGCACCGGCTGATGGTACATATTGGCAGGAGACTATAGTGAATTAAATGTATTTAAGCACCCCGATATCAGTACTAGTATACTAGTAGTTCGATTCAACCTCTGATTTCAGACAATATGACTACTAAATATCGATTTCTTTGTCTGCTATTTCCATCCTAGGGCACTTGGAGATACCTAGATCGCTTGCTTTCGTGTTATTATGATACTCCACTCAAACTCCAGTTGTCCCAAACCTCTCTCCGAGATGACCGGCTCGCCGGTCCGGAGACAGGCATTGTACATATGTCGTCCAAACGCTTCTCCGAGATGACCGGCTCGCCGGTCCGGAGACAGGCATGTACATATGTCGTCCAAACGCTTATAAGTAACTCGACTCAGAACTCGGATAACACCAATTTTACGTCGACCTGTCCAATTTGCCAGTACATTAGAATTGGTTTGGAAGCAGCTCCTATTCTCCCAAATGCAAAGATAGGTCCCAGGTTTCTGCAAGTGGATTGCTGTCACCAGCACGTCGTGGCGTAATATCTAGAATATATGTGGCATTGTAGGTGAAGAATCGAAAGATGAAATGAGTTCCGGACGCTTTTCCACGGGTCGACCACGGGTATAAAATCAACATTTGATAACATAACTACTAGGTTGTCTACGTTGCAGATCTAGATAGATCATTTGTTTCTGAGAAAGAAGCTTGCTAGTAACGCGCGTATGCCATTGAGCCGGTTGCTGCTGCGCAATTCGGGCAAAGCCCGTCGATGTGTGGAGCTGAAGATTCAAAAGTTTGTCAGAAGTTAATCACGTTGATAATCAAAGATCGTACAGTACTGTTCAGGGAATAGTTTGCTGTGTTGAAGGCATACAGAACATTCGGTAGAAGATCAGGACGATAAAAACAACAGAAAAAGTAAATAAAAGACAGAAAGGACCATTAGCATCAGGAGGAGCAAAAAGAAGGTGAAACTCACTACTGGGCACACGTGCGAGTGCATGCAGGAGGTTGGCAGTCTCGAGGATGATAGGGACTGAACTTGCAATAGCGGCTGGAGCAAACAACCTTGAAGGTCGAAGTCTTAGCCCGACGCTTTCCTAGAATCATGATTCCATTGCATTACCATTGTATCGGGCTGCAGAAACAACGCAAGTTGTCAGATTGAAGATTTAAATGGTGCTGGATATTCTACTTACAAGTTGCAGAACATGTCCGCAGCGGCGATAGCAGTTGGCGACTCTATGGAGAAGGATAAATGATGTGGATAATTTCAAGAAATAGGATCGATTCACTGGCGGATTCGACACATTCTTGCAGGCTTGTGTGAGAGTTCAAGGGTTGACGACGCGAGCAGAGAGGATGGGAAATAGCCGCCAGGACCTTCCATGTTTTATACTTGACCGACTGTTTCAAGTTGTTGATGAAAAAATCAAATCAAAATTCGCTCAGACTGGCGGTTCGTGAGGATCGCCGAAGACATTTGCAAGGGATTAAACCGCCTACTGAAGCTGGCAGTGTCTTACTATGATGTTTCTAGATTTTATGTGGGACACGGTATCACGAAGTCAAATCACATATGGTAATAGTGGCAGCTTGATACATTGTTAGTAGGGAATTCGAGTCATAGCTCAGGCACCCGCCTTTCGAAAGAGCAAATTAGTGCAAACGGGAATGAATGGCAGCTGATTTTGGCAGGTTTCTTTGCAAAGGATGTAGAAAACGTCACTTATCTGTCATGGTTGCACCAGTTTTAACTCAGAGCTATTGCTCATAGTACCCAATGTCCAGGTGAACGCTAGACGGAGAGTATGGAATGGTTTCAGCGCATCATATGACTGTTGCAATGTGTTCGGTTCAACCGATTTCCTAAAAAGAGCAAAAAGTAACCCTAGGGAACCTGAAAGACAAGAGGCATCAATGATTTCATATCAGACGTGGCTGAAAATATGGATTACGTAAGTGAGATCGCAAAATTTTGATGAAGGGTTATTGAACCACGGTGGCTGCAAGGTTGAGTAGTCATTGTGAGCTCTCAAAGCTGCTAATGTCCTTCTGATGGTCAAGAAAGCATCAACCTTAGATAAGAAACGCGAAACTTTCTCTAGTGGAAAGGGAAAGCAACCCAAACATTTCATAAACCAAGATGTACGTTTTTTGCAAGTTCTCTATTATGCACTTTCGAGATGATGTGTTCTGGCCAGGGAGCTTTGGATCTTGCAACTGTCATAGCAGGAGCTCAGGAAGAGAAGACATTGAGGAAAGTTGCGAGGAATCACCAAATACAGGTAAGTTGTGAGCGCACGCCTCCGAAATCATGCTGTGGCCAGTCTAGTTGCAACGGATGCTCATAACCATTTCAATCTCATTTAGGCTGGACATCCTCGCGCAATTGATCAAAAACCCAAATCATCTGCATCGAAAATAAAACTGGTCAGTGTTACGGGTCGTACGAACAAAATTCACATATATATCTTCCCACACGTTGCTAACGCATCAAATATCTATGGTAGAAAGAAACAAAGGCTCTACTCGTTGCACAACGTGCTCATCACAAGAGAGAGAAGGTCAAACTCAGGAAACAACGCGATCGAACCTCCAATGAGGCCGGCGGTGAAAGCAAACCGACCATCGCCCCAGAAAGTTCTCAAACACGTAAGAAAGTATCCTTTGCTTAGCCCCCGGCCACATCACTATCATGACTCGAACATATGTTCAACGTTCAAGGTTCACACCTGGTTCTTTACAGACTGTACATACTTACAGGGAGTTGCTTCATTGTTATCAATACCAATAACCTTGAAATCAGTAACGTCCGTATTTGGCGCTTCCTGCACCTAGATGATTCCATCGCTCCTGGTAGCGCACTGACCAAAATCATGCTTCGTGAAACCTTCAGGCTTCGGCGAGATGTCCTTATATGGCACCGGAGTTAGTGCCTGTAATACTCACAAGAATCAAACAAACCTCGTCGAAGATAGCGGTGGGTATGCCTATTGTTACACAGGCGTTCGGCGAGTCAACAATAGCGCCGACGTGACTCTCAATGGGCGCTGCGGAAAGTAGCAGGTAGGCTTGTTCACGGGCTAAGAGAGTAGTTTTACCAAAGATGTTGTACACGAAAGGAGGACTCACTGTAGCCAATCTACATTCACGAGCGATCAGTATCCGTCTATCAGTCACATATCACGGTGATCGGTTAACCTTGCCCAGGTAGATGATAGCGTTCAAGGCAGCCTGTTTATAGGCAACCGTCGCGTTCATATTGTACTGCTTCCCATCTCCGTGGATGTCAACGCTGATACCCTCGAACACAACTTGTTGGGCGTATTGCGGGTCGACTGGAGAAGGCTGTAGCGGATCGTGTTAATTGATTATGATGTTCAACAAAGTTAGAAGGTAGGAGGATCATACCAAAAATATTGGGTTCATCAACCCGAACTTTTCAACACCACCTTTGATGATGCTAACCCTGAACGTTACGATTCCAGCCATCTCTATGGCTCCGCAAAATGCCATCTCGCCCTGAAAGATGAAGTATAAGGCTATTAGTCCGAACAGTGCACGAGAAATGAGCCTTACATCACCCTGAGAGAAGTGCAGGTCTCCGACGGAGAAATTGGCTCCGGTGACAAAGACTGGTAAGTAAACCTTCGAACCTCTGGGTAGCAATTGAGGAAATAAATTGACAATCAGTGAGCGTCGGCATACTTCGAAAGGTTTTTGATCTGGGCGAGGGTTTGAACGGTTACTGACCAAGAGCAAGACATAGAACGTACATCACAATTACCGCCATGCTCACGTCCAGGAATAGTCCTTGCACCCTCTCCCGCAATCTTCACCCTCAATTCCTCAGGAATATCCTGGCCAATGTATACGCCCTGTGGATCAGGAGGATACGCGACAGGGGGGACGGAATCAACATGCTGCGCAATTAAACTGGTTTCACGTTCATTCCACTTGGTGAGTAGCTCGGCAGAGGGCGCTGTCCCGATGATGCCGGGATGAGTGATGCCGGCGAAGCGTACACCAGGAATGTGCCTCGAGGTGGCATAGATACCTTCCAGGTCCCATATGGCTTTGGCGGCTTTGCTATCGAATTCCGTGGCTGTACATTTGTTACAGTTGAATTTCGTGGAGATGAAACATGAAATGGAGGCTCACCGAACAGGCCACCACCATTCTCAAGCTCAAAGATACCAGTGTATCCCCAGGGCATCTTCTCGAAATAGTTGACTAGTCGAATTTAGGAGAGAATGCTAGCGCCTGGGTTCAAGACACTTACCGTCGAGAATTTCAACGACGAGGCAGTCCCCTGGTTCTGCACCCTCTACTCCAATCGGCCCAGAGAGGTTGTGGACTTTATGCAGATCGACAGTCCTGACGTCGTCAGCGTCTAAACCGAATGTCAGAAGTCGAAAAAAGTGTCGAGGAATACACACAGTCATTGTTACCAATTTGACCTCCCGTCCAGTCTGTGAGGAGGAACGGATGCTCAGATGCTGGTCAAAAAGATATACATTCGAAGTGTCACTTACCGACACATTGGATCTTGAAGATCTTGATAAGGTTGGCTCGTCGGAGATGGCGCCCTAACAAAGAGGGAACAGGCTTACCTCTCCGGGCTTTACAGTCACGTAGGCAGGAATATCTGGACTTTGCAGACACATCAGACGATATGAAAAGTATCTGTGATACAGGTGACGTACTGCCAACGGTTATGAAGACCCTCAGATAGTATAAGTATCTAAGTATGGAATTACAAGCCGTAGGTCACCGTACTTTTTGCTCCTCTGCGGGACTTGGAGTTGTCTAATAGGTTATCTAAACAGTGATTCAGCGATACGACTTACACGAAGGGGTCCACCTGATCAAGGTTCCAAGTTGTTAACGCGTTATTCTGTCTACAACATCAAACATACCTCAATCAAAGTAGGATACGCCTGAGAGTTCGCGGCAGTCTGAGCCATATTGATTACTCGTTCTTTGGATAGTGAGATACCCACCTACCTACCCCCAAGTGGTTTTATATCCCAACTCAAGGCTCGTTTACGTGGGAATGTCCAAGCTTCCTTCCCCCTTGATATGTCGTCGTTTGGTCATAAGACCCTAACAGTGGGATTCAGCGCGCGAGGAATGTGGGATTTGGAAACAAATCTTATCAGAACCGTGATGAAAAGACGATTTTAGAAAGTAATAGCCAAAGAGAGGCGTTGATCAAACTTAGAGATCAGCAATGTCAAATGATCTAGTAGAGTGTAACTGGCCGCTATGACGTGGGAAATCTCAGACCAGCAATGCTCAAGGTCAATAAATCGTTATGAATCGTAATATAGAGACGTGGCATATTTTGCAGCTTTCGACTGATAGGGTCAAGCCCAACGAACGTGACCACCGGATACTGGCATATGCATGAAGGAACTAAAAAGTTTACAGTGCAGCATTTACACGTAGTGACGTCCAGAACCTACATATGGCACAAAGGACTCATCTCAGCTACGAATCCTCATGAACGATTTACTAAAATGGGTCAGGAATATCATACGTCGGACCGAAGACATACTCATAAAAAGAGTAAAGAGACGAAGACAACCGGCGAGCGAATCTGTCACTACACCTTGTATAGGTCTAACAAACGAGTCGCCGCTGGTCAGTGCACTAGTGAATACCGACTCTAAGGCTGAACTCGAAAGAACTTACCTGAGCTTGCTTGTGTCTCCGGAACCGAAGGGCAAAAATGCTACAATCAGTCCCTACATGGTCATTCCACATGACCGGTCCATTAAGACTCAACATCCTCAACAGAAAACATGAAGTATGACTCGGAACATACTGAGGCCGAACAAGGGCATCGTGGATGGAATCGTCTCGTTTGTGCAACCGACCCCCCGCCACATCGCTGTGGGTGTACCGTCGTGCACCACCCAGTCGTGCTTGTCCCACCGCCTCACAGCACTTACTGAAGGCAGTGTGTGTCAACTAGTACATACGCCGGCAACGGCACGGTCGACCGTAGGGGCGACCAATAACCTAAGGAGATGGTCCTTTTCAGCTTGCGAATATGAACATGATCACGAGGCATCAACGGCGCGGCCGCAGCTCGTAGGAGGTTCTATGTTCGTAAAGGGGCGGAGTTCATGCCTCGTGGCTTGAATTGGTACTTGATGTCATACATAACGTTTACTGGCAGAAAACTCCCATCCGCGGGTTTGAGCTGCGTGCACGTCTCGCGTTGAATACGACGTCGGGGTGACTCCCTTTTCAATCTTCATTTACTTAGGTACGAGTACATTGCAAGGAGACCTGTCATAGTCGTCAAGCACACCGAAATTGAGAGAATAGTCGACATACATTGATACTATATTGACGAGAAAGGTCGTCGAGAAGCAATATTTCTCTGTGAGTCAGTGCACATAGGAACATCTGCAACATACCCGATACCCAACCCATGTCGTCTGCAGTACGACTCATTTACCTCAAGACGATCGTACCCTGACATCTATGCGGGGTTGATTGAAACCCAGATTATCTGTTTGATCAAAAATGAAATTCGTCAGTGTTACGAGTCAGTTTAGCTACTAGAAAAAATATCTCTATAATCTTCCCTCACGTTCAACTTGTGTTGCTTATGTGTCGCGTATAGATGGTAGAGAGAGACGAAGTCTCTAACCACTGCAGAACATGGCCATCACAAGAGTCTAGAGAAAAGATAAAACTTTGATAACAACACGATTGATTCTCTAACAAGAGGGGCAGCGGTGAGAGCAAACCTTCTTGCCCCAAAAGGTCCTCAAACACGTAAGGATCAAGGTACTCTTTGCTTGACCCGCGACCTCATCACTATCATGACTCAAACATATATTCAGTGTCCAAGGTTCACATCTGGTTCTTCACAAACTGTACCTATATGGAGTTGCTTCAGTCTCATCAATACCACCAACTTTGAGATCGGTAACGTCCGTGTTCGGTTCCTGATGAATCTAGATCGTTCCATCGCTCCTGATAGCGCAGTGACCAAAATCACGCTTCGTGAAACCTTCGGGTTTCGGCGTGATGTCCTAATGTACCACCGCCGTGAGTAGCAATATTACCCACAAGAATAAAATAAACCTGATCGAAGATGGCACTGGGTATGCCTATTGTTACACAGGCGTTCGGCGAGTCGACGATAGCACCAACGTGGCTCTCAATGGGTGCCGCGGAAAGGAGCAGGTAAGCTTGTTCACGCGCTGAAAGATTAAGGATCATCATCATTTCACCAAATGTGTAAGGGTGTGAAAGCATCTCACTATAGCCAATCTACATAATTGAATTGTCAGTATCCGTTTATCAGCCACATATCATAATGATCGGCTGACCTTGCCAAGATAGGTAATGGCATTCAGCGCAGCCTGCTTATAGGCAACCGTCGCATCCATGTTGTACTGCTTTCCATCTCCGTGAATGTCAGCACTGATGCCCTCAAACACAACTTGTTGGGCATATTCCGGGTCGACTGGAGAAGGCTGCAGGAGATCGCGTTAATTAATGTGCAGCAAAGATGGAAAGTAAGGGGATCATACCAAAAATATGGGATTCATCAGCCCGAACTTTTCAACACCACCCTTGATGATACTAGTTCGAAGCGTTACGATACCAGCCATCTCAATGGCCCCGCAAAATGTCATCTCACCCTGAAAGACAAAGTATAAGGCTATTAGACTGAACGGTACATGAGAACTGATCCATACATCACCCTGAGAAAAGTGCAGGTCACCAACAGACAAGTTGGCTCCGGGGACGAAGACTGGTAGATAAACTCTCGAACCCCTGAGGAACACATTGAGAAAACAATCTTAAGAACGAGGGATGTAGGTGTACTTGGAAAGGTTTTTGATCTAAGCGAAGGTCAGAACGATTACTATCCAGGGCCAAGACACGTACATCACAATTACCACCATTCTCACGTCCGGGAAGAGTCCTTGCGCCATCCTTCGCAATCTTCGCTCTCAATTCCTCAGGAATATCCTGGCCGATGTATACGCCCTGGGGATTGGGAGGATATGCGACAGGGAGAACAGAATCAGCATGCTGCGCAATTAAATTAGTTTCACGTTCATTCCACTTGGCGAGTAGTTCAGCGGAGGGCGCTGTCCCAATGATGCCGGGATGAGTGATTCCGGCAAAGCGTACGCCAGGAATGTGCCGTGAGGTGGCATAGATACCTTCCAGGTCCCAGATGGCTTTGGCGGCTCTGCTATTGAATTCACTAGCTATACGTTGGTCAGAGCTGGAGGCCATGGAGGTAAAGTCATGGAATACAGGCTCACCGAAGAGACCACCCTTCTCGCGGTCCCATATGCCAGTGTATCCCCAGGGCATCTTCTCGAAGTAATTGACTAGTCAGAGTCAGTCAAGCAGATCTTTTTTTCCGGCTCCAGGAAACACTTACCGTCGAGAATTTCGACGACAAGGCAGTCTCCCGGATCGGTACCCTCTACTCCAATTGGCCCAGAGATGTAGTGGGGTGTATATAAGTTGACGCTGTTGATATCATCGACATCTTCAAGACCAATATCAAGAGTCGAGCCAAAAGAAAGCGTCGAGGAAGACCCACAGTCATTGTTACCAATTTTACCTCCCGTCCAATCTGTGGGGAGGAACAATTGAGATACTAGTTAGAAGAATAAATGTTTGAGGCGTCGCTTACCGACACATTGAATTTTGAAGATCTGGATGAGTATTTGCCTGTCAGAGGTGGTATCCCTAACGAAGAAGAGACATACTACTTACCTCTCCGGGCTTCACGGTCACGTAGGCAGGAATATCTGGGCTTAATAGACACGTCGGGGCGTGGAAAATTCTGTGAGCACACGACATACTGCCAACGGTTATGGAGACCCTATATATGTGTCTGAGTATGGGATAATAAACCGTAGGAGGAGGTGGCCGCACCTTTTGTTGCTCTGCAGGGCTTGAGGTTGCCTAATAGGTTAGGTGAAGTCAGATTGAGTGAGCGAGACTGCTTACACGAAGGGATCGACCTGGTCAAGGCTTGTCAACGCATTATTCCAACGTACGCAACTTCCGACGATTACCTCAATCAAAGTAGGATACGCTCTGGAGTTCGCAACAGTCTGAGCCATATTGATTGGAATTTGTTGGACAGTGAGATACGCCCCCACCTCTCAAGTGATTTTATATTCCAACTCAAGGCTCATTACGTGTAACGTTCACGTTTCGTCTTTTCCCTTGATATTGCGTCGGTTGGTCATGAGGCCACGAAATGACCAGTGGCGACTCGACGTGCAACAGATGGAATGTGGAACTTGGCCTGTTGAGTGTTGACTTGGCCGAAATTTTTCGACATCGCTGTCACATTAATGACGCGGCCGTCGGCGTGAGGAGGCGTTGAGGTCAGTGATGTAATAATAACCTTATCTAAAATTATCAGATCGATTGTCATCTGAGATCATCGAGAAAGAAGCTCAAGGCGAGTGCAGAAAAGAAGAGACGTTCGAAGTTATTCGCGCTCAGCGCCCAAATGACCTAAAACAGGAAATACTAAACGTGAAGGAAGTCTTGACGAAAACATCATTTACCTCCGAGTTACTGGAAAACTCAGAAATCAAGTGGAGAGGGTTTGCTTCTAGCTGACCATGATTTTGTCATTGATACGTGAATCACGGTGCGTCATTCGACGTAAATGCCGATTCTAAGGAGCATTTTCCGACGCTTCTGGGCATCAAGTGCATACCACCGGCACCCCCCGCATGAACTCCAGACATGCTCACGGCGATGATCGTCTCGTTTACGCAACCGCGCGACTCCATGCAACATTGCCGTACATCAATCCACATCATCCACTGTCGTGCACCACCCGCTGGTCACGCTCGTCCCACCACCTCATGGAAACTAGATAAATGTGTGTCAACTACGTACGCCAGTAATATCACGGCAGAAACGGCACACAGCCCGGGGCTTCATATGGGGCCATAGGGTAAACTGAAACCCCAACATTCAAGGGGCCAGTGGTGAAAGTAAATGCCCCAGAAGGTCCTCAAATACGTAAGGTACCCTTTGCCTGACCTGCAACCTCATCACTATTACTTACATCTCAATTCTCAATGAAGCAACTCCCTATAGTAGTATGTACAATTTGTACAGAACTGGATGTGGACATTGGACACTGAATTATATATTTGAGTCGTGATTTCTCGCAACATACTTATTCGTAGTACATATGCAGATTGTAAATTGTACATTGTCATTAACACCAACAATTTTGAAATCCGTGACATCCGTGTTCAGTTCCCTATGAAAATAGATAGCTCCATCGTTCCTGATAGCGCACTGACCAAAATCATGTTTCGGGAAACCTTCAGATTTCAGCATGATGTCCTGATGTACCACCGGCGTTAGTGCCCATATTACTCACGAGAAAACAAACCTGATTGAAGATGACAGCGGGATGCCTATTGTTTCACGGGCATTCGGCGAGTCGACAACAGAACCAACTCTCAATGAATACTGCGAAAAGGAACAGGTAAGCTCGCCAATGCGCTGGAAGAATAAGGATCACCACCATTTCACCAGATATGTAAGGGCCTGGAAGCACCTCGTTCGAAAAGGAATAGATAGGCTTGCTCATGCGCTGGAAGAATCAGTATGATCATCATTTCACCAAATGTGGAAGGGCATGGAAGTATCTTGCTCGGAAAGGAGTAGGGCTTGCGCACTGGAAGAATAAGGATGATCATCATTTCACCGAATGTGTAAGGGTGTGAAAGTATCTCACTACAGCTAATCATATCTACAGAACTGTATTCGTATATCAGCCACATCTTGCCAAGATAGCTAATGACGTTCAGTACAGCCTGTCTATGGGCCAGGTATGGGCGACCGTCGCATCCATGCTGTACTGCTTTTCATCTCCATGGATGTCAGTACTGATGCCCTCAAACACAACTTGTTGTGCACATTCCGGGTCGACTGGAGAAGGCTGTGGCGAATCATGTTGATCAATGTGCAGCAAAGATGGGAAGTCCGAGGATCACACCAAAAATATGGGATTCATCAGCCCAAACTTTTCAGCACCACCCTTGATGATGCTAGTTCGAACCGTTACGATACCAGCCATCTCTATGGCTTCGAAAAATGTCATCTCACGCTGAAAGCCAAAGTATGAATAAGGCTATTGGTCCGAACGATACAGGAGAAACGATTACGAAACCAAGGTCAAGAAATGGAAACGTACATCACAATTGCCACCGTTCTCACGTCCGGGTCCAAGAGTCCTTGTACCCTCTCTCACATTCTTCGCCCTCAATCCCTCAGGAACATCCTGGCCGATGTATACGCCCGGGAGATTGGGAGGATACGCGACAGCGGGGAACGGAGTCAGCATGCTGCGCAATTAAATTGGTTTCCCTTTTCCATTAGGCGAGTAGCTCAGCGAAGGGCGCTATCTCAGTGATGCCAGGATCAGTGATTCTGGTAAAGCGTATGCCAGGAATGGCCTCCCATATGTTAGTGTATCCCCAGAGTATCTTCTCGAAGTCATTGACTGGTCGAAATCAGTCAAGCAGGTTATTCTTTGTCTCTAAGAAACACTTACAGTCAAGAATTTCAACAGTCCCCTGGCTCGGCACCCTATTCCAATTGGCCCAAAGACGAACACGGATGACACTCACCCAGCATTAGCACCCGCACTACACTCTACAAATTCTCAAACATCATCTGAGCCGCATACGCAGAGAATAACAGGCACCTGGGTTTGATTCTTTGACGACGTCGGGACCCTCTACAAATTTGCCCCAACGTGTTTTTCGTCCAGCTGTAAAGTGTTGAATCAAAAAGTAGTCACCAAGCGATAACAACGATGTTTACCCAGCTTGTAACAGTCGGGTGATGTAAAACTATGTAGTTCGCAATTTTGAGCAAGATATGGGGTTCAACAAACAAAGCGCTGTACCTGAAAGCCATTGGTGTTACGACCAGTGTTTACCCATGAAGAGAACATCCGACCCTGAGTGGGTATTTCGAAGTTTTCATCTGGTTTTCATCTTTACAAATCGGACACGAGATGAGAAAAGCCAAAGCGAGGTTCGCGAGGATAGACACACCTGGAAACTTGTCACCGTGAATTGACTTGCCACCCTTACCCATCATGCCAAGTGATGTCTCCATCCTGTATCGTAAACTAGACAAAGCGAGTTGAAAAGTCCAGAGCGGGCGGTGAAAGAACATAACACACCTGGGGAATGATCCGGTGCTTCCAAACCCGTGCTGTCCCATTGCGAGCTCACAGAGATTACGCACCGCCCTCGAAATTATGTTGTCGTACAACTTGAAGACGATACAGCCAGCGGGCTTCGAGTTGATTGCAAGGCGAACTAGTCGAAAAATTTGGATAAAGTCGCAAATTTACTAGTAGTTGATGTACGAAGACATCTGCCCATGCAAGAGGTTTAGCTTATTTACGGTGCGTTGATGATTGCCAGCAGGCTGAAGTGATGAACCTGCGGAGGAAGGAGGCCACTTTTGTGTAAGATATGTACAGTGGAAAAGAGAGTAAAATTAGGTTGAATAGAGTCAAGGGCAAATGAATAAGGACAAAGTATGTACATAAACTCGCTAAATATCACATAACCACATGCAAGAATTCAAACTTGCTTTTGCCTCCTCCCGAGCGGCTGTACTCAGGTCCCCGTTGGGCCGCCAATGACACCATCTGTCTCCACCAAGTCCCTCCAACCTCCCGTGACGCTATAATCTACGTTTTTCAAGTCTTTACTTGAAGCTTGAAGTCGTTGGACTCGTTCTTTTCTTGAAGCTTGAATTCTGGACTTGTTCTTTTTTTTTGGAGTGGCATTAACGGTATGGAGGCCAACGCCAAAGTCGCCTCCTCCACCGCAGGGCTGGTACCTGGAGTAAGAACCAAGTGAGATGAGTCTGTCCAGCGCGCTAGGTCCACGAGGAAATGCTATTTATGCACAATGTGTGGGGCTCAGGATGCCTGTAAGCTGAGGGTAAGCGGCCTATGCCCTCCCTCACGGGTCCACTACCCACTAAAACCTCGCAATGAGGCAGCGTCTCCACCGCCGGGGAGCCTTCTTTACTCCCCGTGTGATCCCAGGTCTCTTCCACCAGATCCTCAGGCAGGGCTTTCTTGCTGAACTTCGGGTCCGCTACCGTTTCCTGTCAAATTTTTTACTCTCGGTCATTGTCTCCGTTCACCTAGTTTTGACTTCTACGCAGTGCGGTTGGTCCCTGCTGCTTATTACTCTTTTGCATCTCAGGATCCAGATCAGATACGCGGATTCCACCATGAGGATTCTGTGGAAATGTGAGATACTTCAAGTTGGAGAGATTTTACCGCCGCCGTCTCACATGCTCATTATTGGACTTCCTAGTACCTTGCCGCAGCCTGGCTGCTTCCTCCTCTAGTCCGACTTCTTCACCTACTCCTCCTTGGCTAGCTTCCGTACCACCGTTGTCCCGTGTACTTGCACTTCGTCAGAATGTGGTTCATGGACTCTATCTCCCCGTCGTGCTTCCACTTTGTCCTGTCCTGCATATTCGGGGACACTTGGTCGAGTAGGACCCGACTTTGTACGCGTCGTGTGTTACCTTCCATAAGAAAATCCTCGGTTCCCTCGCAAAATCTTTGCTGGATTTGTTTTTGACTTGTCCTAAACCTGCATTGAACATTCTGAACTTGAAGTGATCATTCCCAAATTGTTCCCCAAATCATTCCACCATATAATCAGATGGTCCACGCTAGTGCAGAAGATTGTATCAGCTATTTCAGGCTTCAGCCGCTTTACTGGATGCATAGGTATGCACCTCAACCTCTGTATTACTTACTCTCTCGCACTTCCAATTAAGTGCCTTTGATGTAGCTAATATCTGCTTAAATATGCCATTGTATCATGTATGCATGCTGAAGTCACGATGCTTGATCCTGCCAGCCACATACAGTGGTAACCAGCCCTCCACGGATACAAGTCTCGGGTGACTTGTATCCGTAGAGCGAACGGTCATCAATCTGTCTACCTACCAAACATACGGTTCAATGCACACTTGGCTCATATGGTCAATTTAACAAGCATTCCAAGCCAGCGCGGGGTATCAAATACACTATATGTTTGGGACGGGATCATCATTCATTCTCGTTCTCATGCCCTTCTTCACTTTCCACCGTAACCCATGTTTCCTATCCACAGATTTGTCTTCATCATAGAACCTCTCTTTCTCTTCACTGGATAAGTCGGAGATCGCGCGGTTTATTATCCCCCAACCAATGTTCTGTGCTTTTAGATATTGTTCCATGTCGGAAATGGGAGTTCGGTAACGATGCCAGACACCGCCGGCCACTAATGAATCACCATCGTTCCCATGCCGAAGCAAGTAACGTATGTCATAATGGAAATCTTGCCACAAGGATTGATCTGTCCACCGCTGTTCCAGAGGCAGATTTGCAAGACTGGAATCGGCATGAGCCCAGTCGATAAGGACCGGATGGCGGTCTGTGGAACGAATGATTACATTGTTAACGTGGATATCGCAGTGAGCGACGCCATAGCGACGAAGATCACGCCCAAGTTGTAGAATACGCTGAGAAATGACTTCGGCCTCCTCAGCAGAAAGATTAATACCAGGTCGAAAAGAGGCCATAGGACGACCTGGAATGTATTCAAGAAGGAGACCATTGATGTGGGTCAAAGATGGATGGGAAGCGGATTCCTCCATGCTGAGCTGCGCAGTGCCATAGAAGCGGGGAACCAGTCCCAAGTCTTGAGCCTCACCAAGGTGCTGGTATGCTTCACACTCTTTAAAGTGGCTACCATCGAAGTATTCCCAATACATTAGCATATGCATCCAAAGAGGGAGTTGCTCGTCTTCTTTGCGTACGAACGTTGCACCGGATGCCTCCACATTTTCTTGGTAGTCCTGTTCGCTGTCGAAGTCCCAGATCGGTGCCAAACGACGATCTGCTAATTTAAGAACAAAACGAGAAGGGAGTCGCAAGACGAAGGCTCAGCTTTGACCAAGAGGACAACTGAATTTGTGAACGGAGTGAAGGCCTTCACAATTTGAGTCTCTATAAACCCATTGTGCGCAGGAAGTGCAAGTGTAAGGCGGGCACCTGGTTTGTACACTTCGAGTAGTGATCTTACAAAGATAAAGTCAACGAATTGGAAAATGATGTTTCAAATGACTCATGACTGACCGATACCATCGATTTCGTGCACCGTTAGAAAAATGACGCAAGTGGTGCATGAACTAATATGGACGCTGTGAGAGAACGAAACGAAAGAAAACGAGATGAAACTTGAAGAATACCCTAAACGATTGAAACACCATGAATCAGTGTTTGAACAGACGAAAGGAAAGAGTGAGAAATGTATGATATTTAGTATGTTGAAGAGACATTGGCAAGGATAAATAATTGAAGCTCCGCTCCATTGCACTAGAGGCCATCGCTTCCGAGTCTCCGCGATACCTTGGACCTTTTTATGAATCCACATGGTGAGGACGAAAGAACGAGTCGTGACTGTGATGAAGAAGTTACCATTGTAAGACATTGAGTACAGAGTAATGATATGCAGTGATGAAGATATAATGGACCTAATGAGCGAAAAATCATGAGGTCAGTATGTTCATTAATGAGCGAATAATAAATAATTCACGCAACATTACTAAATATAAGCCGTACTCAAAGTTGAGCGCAGCACGCGGTCGCAGTCTCCCAAATGTGATTCGGTGAATTTGCTCGCGACTACTAGACATCGTCGTCAGAAAGAAGCTCGTGAAGCTTTTGACGCTTGATCAGTCAACATCCAACATCCACATGGTACAAAGCCCTCACCTCAGCCACAAATACCCAAAGTATCTAGGACGGTGACATGTATCATAATCTTACGGGGCACTGAAGACATATGAGTTCGGTGAACTAGAAACGAAATGCTGGAGCGCTGTAATCACTAAACCACATATGCGCCCATATTGGAAAGAGAAGTTTCAAGGGCATACGGACTTCAAGGAAAGAGAACTCTGATATGTAGAGCTTAGTGAATTTCGAGTGAGCGTGTCCACGAAACATACACGATAGGAATGTTAGGAGGAAGAAGGATATTCGTATAAGCAACGAGGATGAATTCGAAGAAGCTTTGCAAGATTCGCAAGCTAGTCAGTCATAATGTAGGGTCCATGTTTGACACGAAGGACCCACCTCAACTGGAAACGTTCATCTTAAGTATGACATGTAAGTACGTCGGAAAGAAAAGTGCATGTGAACGTTAACGAAAGAGATCGCTGTAACACGACAAAGCCTGGAATAGCACATCGTCAACGAATAGAAAATCGATATTGAACTTGAGAGACTCACCTAAGCTCACTTGTAAATACTACTTCCTCGACTAAGGAAACAACCAAGTCAGTGCGACGTACTAGTCTCCAACTTCCACCAAAGAACAAATTCAATCAAAAACAAACGAAAACCAAAGAATGCCACCGCACTATCATCATATCATAAAGAGCGATGGCTACCTCTCTCAACAGAAACCATAAATTATAAATAAACCATACATACTGACGAAAAAGTCGAACGAACGCATATGTAGAAGCCCAAACAGCTCCTAACCTCCCGAACACATCAGATATTCCATTACTCCACTCTCTTGACAAGATACCGCTCCCAACTGGGATACACCACCGTCTCCGACTTGATTATTTCCTCCATCTCTTTGAATCTATCACACTTGCCGATGTTCTCCTTGCCGTGGCCCTGGTCTCGGTTCTGTTGCTTCTTCCCACTGTCCCTATGTCCATTGTCATGTGAATACAAATGGGAATGATACGGACAGCCAGCGCCCCCGTCGTGGAAACACTCCCTCCCAAGATTCTCAAGCGAAGTAGGGAAAAGCACGACTTTAAGCCGTCTTTCGTCCGCCTTTGTCCGTGGCCACAGGGGCTGTTTTGATTTTTTGCCTGGGGCTGTGGGTTTGGGCGTTTGGATGGGTCGCGGGGGTGAGGAAGTTGAGGAGGAGGATGAGGAGGCCGAAGAGGAGGTCGAAGAGGAAGACAACGAATGGGATAGAGTACTGTGTTCTAAGGAAGGGGGTAATAGCGACTGTAGCTCAGCCAGTGCTTCGGCGTTTGTAGGCTGGAGCTTGAGTACTGCACGGAGATCTATTCAACGTCGATGTCGATTAGAATCTGCAATGCGGTATTTGGAGAATTGACGTATGTACCTTTGATAGCCTCTTCCGGCCTGTTTAGCATCCTACGCGAACGTGCGCGGCGGTAATACCCTTTGCTGCTTCGGTGCTGGCTCAGAGCTTTCGTGCAGGCTACTTCGGCTTCTATCCAGCTGCGGATGGAGTCAGTAAGTATAGTTTAAGTCTGATAGTGATGGGTTAATGAACGGCAACGGACTTTTGAAGTTTTAGATGCGCAGCGGCGAGGTTCAGCTGGTAGTGGGGGAGTTCTGGCTCAATTCTGTGAGCAGCGTTGTAGTGATGTATTGCGTTTTGAAAGTCGCCCTGTCGGAAAGCAACGTTACCCTATCGTTAGGAGTCAATTCATGAGCCCATAGTATAAACATTTTTCAGATCTAACCTTTTCCTTCTCCCGTTCAGCTTTATAGAATCTCCATTCAACAATCTCCCCAACTGTCATCGCCATCCCGCCCTCTTCCTCATCTTCCATCTCACTCCCCACAAAATCCAGCCCGACCTCCCAAACATCCTCCTCCTCCTCGGTCTCCCATCCATACACGCCACTCCCCCGCCCATCCCACTCCCTTTGCTTCCCCACACGGACCCTGCTCCCATTCCCACTCATGCTCTCTGCCTCTTCCTCCCTCACCGTCCGCTCGCAAACTTCACCCAGATGATCGGAAGAACACCCACAATCGCACCATTTGGAGATCAGCTTCTCCCGCAGTACATTACCGTACCCGCGCACCTCAAATTCACGCGCGACTCGCCAGAGTGTCTGGGCGATACGTTCGTACCCCAGGCGAACTTTGGCGCGCCAGTTTTTGTCCCATCCATACCCACTCCCTTCTCCGAACTTGAGTTCGCACGCGTCCTCAAGGGCCTCTTGACCCTCCTGCAGTGAACCGAGATGCGGAGGTTTAGAGAATGAAGGAGGTGGCATTGCTTCAAGCGCGTCAATATGCGCTTTAAGCGCCGGGTAACACTCCAACAACCGAAGCGAGTGCAGACCCCTCTTCGCACATATAGGTACATTGTTCGACATCGCCTTGCATACGTACTCAGCCACAAACGCGCGGGTCACAAAAGCGGCTTAGGAACACATACAAAATGCCGAAGGGCGGTATACGACCACAACACGCTCTTCGTTGCGACGCGCTCGCCAGCCTGGCGCATGTCCATCCCGATCGCGGTTCGGAAAAAATCCTTGATCTCCTCAGAGTCGCTGTTGTGAACGAGCCAACCTGGCCCGCCGAGTGCGACGCAGCGCATGACCAGCGTAGGGAGGTGCATGAGCGCGACATTGTAGAGCCTCGTGGAGTACAGACGGGCTATGTCCTGCTCATACCGTAGTAACAACAAGCGAGCGATACACTGCTCAAGCTGGGCGACAGCCGAGACGGCCTTGGAGATGCCGCGATCTGTGTGCGGGCTTGGTCGGCCGTGGTGGTCGCGGTGATGCGCATGTGCATCTTTGGCTGGGACCACTGTGCCATTCTTCCTGTGCAGCCCTGATGCTGTGCGTTTTTTAACATGAGAGTATTTCGCTGGCATAAGTATAGGGCTTTATGGAAGATGTATCGTTCGGTGAGAACGAGAGAAATGATCTGGGATGGTAGAAGATTGATTTTGACGCCGAGATGTTCACAGCTGTGGGACTTACCTGAGCTATCAAGCTCCTTCCGGGACCCACGGAACACCTCGTGGCCTCCTTAGATGTTCCTGTACCCAGGTATGGTCGGCGATGATGAGCAAGAAGGTCAGCTCGTGGTGGTCGATGAGGAAGATTGTTTGGCCATGGTTTTCGACAACTCCGAGCTTTCCTCAACGCTCAAGTCACTGGCATGTATGATTGCACAAACACCGTTTATTTGTCTTCCACACTGCGCTCAGGCTGCGATATTACCCTACGCTTGTAGATTAAGCTCTGTCGTAAACCCATAACGAGATCTGGTCTCTATGCATGTGCCGACTGATCAGACGACTTGGACTGCGCAACACGCGCTAGAAAAGCTCTCTGCCTCATTTCATAGAACAAAGCTGAGGATCTATTAGCCCCATGCTTTGCTGCAGTTCTCTGCCTTACCTTTCAAAGAAACACGCCAAGATGCTGAATGCATGGGTACAATATCGGAACCATCAATTAGCGGTGATTGTTCGTCGCTCGTGGCCTTCTTTCGCATTGGCATGACCAGGTCAGGGCTCACCGAACATCGACTTAGACTCAATTCTCAATATGAAGCAGTACAAAATCTATAGGAGGTGTGCTGGAACCGCATGTCCCACCTTGTACGTCCTTGAAAACGAACACACCTCGAGCCCTATCCTCGCGGCTACGGTCAGGTCCAGACGCAAGATCATGATCTTTTTGAATTTTAAGGGTCCTTTATAAATCCCTAGAAGCCGAACGCCTGCAACGCCCAATGCATCGAAGCCGAACAAGCACGCACTAAGTCGAGATCCATTCCGGCTGTCAGTGTATATAAAAGCGAGTTACTTTCTTTCTCAGAGATAGGACCCACTTGCGTACCTGCATAGTCTCCCCAACTCCATACACTCTTTCATCGGTATGCTCGTGGTTGCCGGTGTTCTTGCCATCACTGGTCTTAGGGTCGCAGCGGCCCAAGTACCTCCGTACGTCTTCCTGCCAAAATTCCCAACTTCACGGAGGCTGATGCGCTGGCATACGGCTTCAGTTTCATAGGCGCACTAACCCTTGAGCCCGGTCTGACTATCGGTACGTTTCAGTAATAACCTGAGTACAGTCAAACAAAACTCACTAACCCGTGATCCCCAGGAAAATGCATGACAGCGGCGTCAAACACCGATGGTGCGGCGGTGACCATTGAAGCGTGCACCTATTCCGAAAACCAAAAGTGGATATTTAGCGGAGGGAGCGCGAAGATTTTCGGGAACAAGTGTTTGGATATTACGAATGGAAACAGCGCGGATGGGACGCTGTTGCAAATTTGGACGTGCACGCCGAATAATGGGAATCAGCAGTTTGCGTATACGGTGAGGGGTTTCTTTTTGAATGCGTTTATGTCTACGTGATTGAGCTGTTTACACTTGACGTTTCTTAGCGCGACAATCGTCTTGCATGGAACAATAACAAGGGCAAGTGCGTTGACCTACCAGGGGGCAAACAAGCTAGTGGTACACGTGTACGTCCCAACTTCTCCCCTCCTATCCTTTTCTTGACCTCACCTCTGTATGTCTCATAGATCGCCATCTACGGTTGCACCAACAACAACAAAAACCAGATCTGGAACACGGGGTACAACGTCAACGACCTCCCGCAAAAGTCGCAGAGTAATCAGTTCGGGATCAACCGGTGCGGTACGACGTCGAGCCAGACGTCAAATTGCCAGACTGCGTATCTCAAGTACGTACGCGTTCACTTATTCCCTTCGTCTATGTCCTGACTGACGACCCCTATCATCATTCAGCTCGGCGGAGGACTTCTGCCTCTGGGGTCCACGTGAGTTTTTGTCCTCTCTCCATATCCATAAATATCAATGTCCAAGCTCAACCTCTTTTCCTCAAAGCTAACCCCGACAGTACAATTGGTGACACGGAGCATATGAACGTAGCATGGTGTACTAAGTCCGGGCGCGGGACACGCGTTATACCTGACGACACACTCAAAGGCGTTCATTTCGTCCGAGCCAAGGATTACGTTCAAGTCACGGGTGTCGGGGACTTGACGTTCCTGAACATTAGGAAGGGAGATGCTGGCGGGGAGTTGGATAACAGAGGGGCGGATGGGAATGGGAATCCGTGTAAGTTTTCTTTTTGTTTCTATGGAGTCGTAGCTTGAGATAGCTGAACTCTCGGCTTGCAGCGGGCGGTCTCGTTTACGGCAACACATTCGGTTCCGGTGTGCAATACCACGAATGGACGAGCTTTATTTCTGATAACCAGTTCTGTTTCCGTGCGTGTGTGGGTGCGGACGCTACGGTTAACTGTAACCACATCTACGATATCATGGGTTGCGAGTGGGTGCGTCCTCTCTTCTCTTCCCTCTTCTTTTTAATTCCCTTCTCTCGACCAAACTGACCGAAATACATGACATCAGAACATCCCAGCCAACTACGACCCCGGCGTATTCGAGACCTGCGATGGAGATGACGAGTGCGTCCCTCCTCCCTCCTCTGCCCACTCGACTGACTCCTGCTAACTCACTATTCCTTATCCTTTGCAGCCTCCCAATGGGTGTATACGGCTCAAGCACATGGTACCAAGGCGTCTCGCCCACCCCACCCCCTCACCCTGCCGCGTCGTCGTCGAACTGCGTTCCCGTTCCAACGGTTACGGCTGCGCCAGCGAAGAGGATGGTCCTACATAGGAAGGCGGATGCGCATTCTACGCCGGTGCCTACACCTTTCTGAAGGTTTTTTGAGGGGGCAATGGTATTTGGACAGTAGTAAGATTGGGACATTGGCAGTCACTAGTCGTTCTTTGTTTTCCCGAGTACTGATGATCGTATAAGTTGAATGATAATACTAATGCTATATTTTGGTTCTGGCGAGCTCAAGGCTTCGACAGCTGTGCTCAGCTGCGTATGGATCATACTCCATTAAACTTTACCACGTACGGCATAAAACTTCAAGGATTCCTATGATTGTGCGGAAGTATATATTGGAGATTGTATACCCAGTACATGACGGGATCTGTCTAGAATGTATTCAATGCATATGGCTAAAGTTCGAAGGTCGCCCGATTATGTTTTGCCACTCAGACGGACAGCTTGAATGTGGAACCAGAAGGATCTTCGACTACGTCTGTTAGTTGACCATATGTCACAGAAAGGCCCGTATGGTTCAACGAAATTACTTACCACGGAGTGACTTAAAGGCAAGATCTTACAAATTATCTTCCAACGTCTTGAGAATTTCATTGATATCGACTTCACTTCTGGGAATGTAGCAGTTCTTGGTATTGTAATGTGTAAATCTGTGAGCTTGTTAAGTCAAATTCTCACTACAAGTTGAATTGGCCGTTCATATTTTGTGAGGACAAGCCTGGACAAGCAGCGCTTCCTTGATGAAATCAGATGCCATCGATCGAGTTCGATCAGTTTCAATCTCAGACAGTTGTTGCTCACGTGCACTCATGAACATTGAGTCCGCCCCAATGGCCACACCAGTGTCACGCACTTTCTACCTTCCTACCGCCGCCCAGCCCTTCACAACGCATCGGTTGATTGCCAAGCTTTCCGTAACGCGCCCCCGTTAGCCCTTGATACGCGCCCCCGTTAGCCCTTGACATAACGTACCCGTCTTGCTCAGCTCTCAAGAACGCAGATACCTCCGCATTTCTGTTTTGTAGTTTCTACTGTCAACGATTCATCAAGCTTGTTGGGCACTGCCCTCCTCGACGCGCCTCCACATTTGGTCTTCCACACAACTACCTCTTCACTCGAAAGAGCTACCTGAACTGATTATAGGCATAACAGAGGGAGTTGGCCGTCCGAGAAATTAAATTTCTCATGGTTGGATCTTGCGTCTTTTATTTCCTCCCCACTAACCCAAGGGCTAGATGTTCACAAACATCCATTTCGATGACACTTCCGATCTTGTAGACCATGTTTTCGGGAATATCGTTACAGTTCGACTCGCTAGCCTTGTCTTATTAACCTTCCTTCATTCCAATCTTCTGACGGTACAGCTCGACGGAAAAGAGGTTACTCGCGATCAATGGCCGGAGGCCTGTGCCTTCGCTGCCTCATCAGTGAATGCCTATGCAGATACTATGATCGTGGATCCTTCCTCCGATGTAACGAAGAATTATCTATGGAGATGGTGCGATATCCTTGACGAGAGTACTGTACATGGCATCGAAATCTTTCTCAATGTAGTGGGTCTCTCTGCGTATATTGCTGCTATGATGACTGGCGCTGCAGAGGAGCTCAGTAATCGGAAAGTCACCACCCGATTTGCTACTTTGCCCTGTTCATATGGACCGCTGTCAGACCCCACCTGCCATCATTCTTCATATTCACCACCAGATTTTTTTGCTCTACCGTCAACATCGTTTGTGTCCAAGAACACAAGGAATGCTAGTTGTCGTCCTAACGAGTTTTTGGAAAAGCCTTCTCCACTGTCCATCATCGATAGGAATTTTCCATTCATCCTTAGGAAATTCCCTCATATCCTCCCAGATATTATAGACTGCCTAGAGGCTCCTTCGCGAACGGGACCTTCGACGGCATCCAACCAAAGTACCGACCCTACTGTGCCACGGGATTCCACCGTGAGCATACGAGATGAATTGATAGCTTTTGCGGCAAGTTTGGAAGCGGAAATCCAGCCTTGCTCGTTGCCTCAGGTTGAATATGTGCTTCGTGAACAGTCTCAGAGGCGCTTCTTGGACTTGTCCCGCGTTTGCGCTCCGGAAGTTCTCCTTCCGGGGGTCATGAGCATCGACATATCTCCTAGACGGATGCGGACAGTGTTGCAACATCAACGTCGGTCTCAACCATGGCTTCGTTCTCTTTTGGGTCTTGCGATAAATGAAGACGAATTGGGACTCTTCCGTGCCGATGTAGTCGGGCTTCAGGAATGCACTTTTGATAGGACGACAGGTTTTGGTGTAATTCAGAGTATTCGAATCGCACTGGGCATAACTGTAGCTACAAACCAAGAGCTTGGTATCCATCCTGCATTCTCGTTTCGAGAAACTGTCTCGAACCCTCTCTCGGGATCAGATAATGAGATAGGAGGAAACCATCCCCCATTAAATGCTGACATAGAAATGACACCAAACAAGAAGGCTCAGATGCCTAATGACGAGTATCATGTTTCCTCTGTGAAACATTCCGGAATTCTTTCAAGACCTAGACTATACAGGTACAAGGAAGTGAACTTTTGTACCTTAGAAAATATGAATCTGCGAACCCCCCATCCTAATGGCGTCGAATCCAAAGCAAAATACTATGTCAAGTACTTGTTGGAGGATGAACGCTCTCTCTTCGGACGCTGTACACGAATATGGTGTGTATACAAGGAGGTCTCGGATGAGGAGAGGACAAAGTATCCCGAGGCAAGCGGGGTTGTCAAGACCTCTCCCCTTTTTGTTGGTCCGTTTGCTCTCAAAATGTACAACGCCGACGTCAATCACGAAGCGTACAAAGATGATCTCGTACAGAAGGCTATCGAAGCTAACGTCAGACACGTCGTCCTCCCGAAATAGTATGTCCGCTTTCCACAACCCTCCCATCAACCATCATGAAATACTAACAGCAGATAGTGTCTGGTATCTAGGGAGAATTGTACAAAACTTGAGACCCGGAGGATATCTGCAATCAGACAACTCTGACCTGGATGACCGTGAAGAAATCATGATGATTTCGCCATTCAAACGCACATTAGCACAATTTTCGGATGCGGATGAGTTCTATCGAGGTCTTATTGATGCATTGAAAGGTGTGTATCTCGTACCATTTTTGTACTCGGTCATCCTCATCAAATTCTCAGGCATTGAATCCTTGGAAAATGCCGGCCTCATGCATTGTGATGTCAGTATCGACAACATCCTTCTGGAAGCCGAACCATATCCTGCATCTCAGGAAGTCATCAATTTTGTAACCTTCTCAGCAGATGGGACTACAGACACCGAGATTGCACTACTCTTCCAGCCCTCTGGATCCGACGGTGGACTACATGACCTCGACCTTCTGGAGCCTATTTCAACCAATCAACAGTCCGACCAGGAAAGAAAGGTGAGGTTTGATTTGTTTATAATACCTTCCCCCATTGATCTCAGCCCACTACAAGCTCAATCGTGTCGTAAGTTTTTGATATGTGTAAAACTCCATTATCCTATACCGACCATAAACTGCGAATATTCAGGGTACACTTCCATTTATGTCCATCGAATGCATGACGGGAGAAACACATAGAGTTATCGATGATGTGAGTGAATTTTGAGTTCAAGTGATCTTTATTTCATGTCATTTCTGCATTCAGATGCACAGCTTGTTTTACGTCCTTTATCTATCGATGTTCCGATTCGCTGGACCAGTCCCTAATTGTTATCCATCAGCGCCAAGACCAGATGCCTTCGAATACCCAAAAGAAATTATAGATTGGGCAGACGACGAGTCCGCCACATATGGGTGGACAAAAGAACAATTATTTGCGCATGTGAGGGCAATGAAATCATTCTTTTTTGAAAGGCAAGCTGCAGACGTGTCCGCCCCCCCATGGTATCTCACTGCTGCTACTCAAAGCCTACCTTTCTGGAGGAATACCTTTGCCGTACATCGAGTTTTCCTTGCTGCCTTCCACGAAAACTTGTGGTTCAAGGCTGTTTTAGAAGGGGGAGAGACAATTTGGGTTCGTAGAACCATTTCGCCGAGAAAGCTCATCGACAAGCTGGAGAGATACGAGGGTGTGCTGAGAGATATGTTAAAAGATCTCAAGTGATTCTAGTGTTTCGGGCCGTTTATATCTATCGGAAACGGAAATGCCTGACGTGGTCGCACTGGCAATGCATTGAATCTTGGACATTGAATATTGAGCGGTCGCTCTTTACTTCTTAATTTTTTAATGTACACTTAACTGAACCTCTATTTCAAATGGCAACCTTTCCAGATGGTCACAAGATGTGGAGGGTTTCTTTGGAGTATCCTTGTCGCTCCTTGATGTTATCCTATTATTTTTCTGACCTATTCCAAATCTCCTGCAGCTTGCTTCGAAATTCCCTAGCCTTCGCGTATTATGTACTTAATCTGCGATCGAGGCGACATTGAATAATCCACCGGTTCGAGCTCTACGTTCTCTTGGATTACGGAATAGTCTCCATCATCAATCATCACGCTCATGACCTCGCACCCATGGTCCGCGCCGGTGCTCCGCCGCTATGCGCCCGGCATAAATGCATGTCTCCACCACATAGGTGACAATTTCCGAAAGGCGAGACATACTATGTTGAATGGCTCGCCCTTGCTGCGATACACTGCAGTATAATTGCGGGACGAGTACATAAAAAGCAGGTCCACGAGCGAAGGGCGCATTGCCGAGAGAAAATGTGGTTACTGACTACAGTTCGGTGGCTGTGGTAAATTATGAGGATTTGGCTAGTTCATCGTGATACACGGGTTACTACCGGGTACGATTGTGGAGAAGACTTTTGCAAAAACTCATCAGGACGACAACCAGCAATCCCTGTGTTCTTAGACACAAACGATGTTGATGGTAGAAAAAAGGAATCCGGTGGTGTATACGAAGAGACGGGGAAGTGGGGGTCTGACAGCGGTCCATACGCACGAGGCAAAGTAGTGACTTAGATGGTAATTTTCCAATTGCTGAGCTCCTTTGCAACACCAGTCGCCATGGCAGCAATGTATGGAGAGAGACCCACTACATTGAGGAAGATCTCGACTCCGTGTACAGTCTCCTCGCTTAGGATTTCGCGCCGTTTCCATAAATATAATTCTTCGTTGCATTGGAGAAAGGATCTACAGTTGTAGAATCTGCATGAGTATCTGCTGATGAAACAGCGAAGGCACAGGCCTCCAGCCACTGATCACAGGTGACCTCTTGTCCGTCGAGCTCCACTGTCACAAGATTAGAGTAAAGGAAGGTTAATAAGACAAGGCTACCCAGTCGAACAGTTCGTTTTTTTGTGCGCGACTGAGTCACATCATGGTCCGAGTCGTACTAAACCGTGACCGGACAATCATGATCCGGAACTAATTATTTATTATGCAAGTTTCATGAAAATCGTTCAAGTTTATGTGTGCTCAAGAAAGAGCGATACTCTATGTACCGTAGCCCTGGAATCCATTTTGGCAACTTCTTACTTGACACTAGTCGCAGATGCCGCACCGCAGCGACAGTTTGTTCAACCAACGTTCAAAAGTTCAAAAGTTCCGAGGTCTACTTCCATTCCTTCAAGTTGCCGACATACATCTTCCTAACCACCCACAATAGACTCTCTACCACTCCAACCGCTACCCACCTAGCACAAGGCATTGCCGACCCGTTGAACACACCCCTGCTCGCTCAGCTCGCCAGATAACGCGCCCCGTCCAAGTCCGCTCTTGAGAACGCACGCACTGGCAGTCTCGTACTTTCTATTGGACAGTTGATTAAGTTGACGTTGACTTGGCTCGGGTCTCCTCGACACCCCTTCGCAGTTGGTCTTCCGTGCAGTTATTCCTCCTCTCTTGAAAGAAACACCCGAACTCTGATTACAGGATTGAACGAAAGAAGTTTACCACCCGATAAAACATCAAAATTAATCCTTGGACAAATTGTTTATCTATTTTTGTGGCCACTAACACTATTAACCAGATGTGCACCTATTGCGACTCTACTCCCGATCTTGTAGACAGGGTTTTTGGGAAGATCATAACCGTTCGACTCGCGAGCCTTGTCTTATTAACCTTCCTTTACTCCAATCTTCTGACGGTGGAGCTCGACGGGAAACAACTTATCCGCGATCAGTGGCCGGAGGCCTGTGCCTTCGCTGCTTCATCAATAGATGTTCATGCAGATTCTACAACCCTAGATCCTTCCTCCGATGTAACGAAGAAGAATGTTGTCTGGAAATGGTGCGAACTTCTCAGTGAGGAGTCTGTACATGGAGTCGAGATCTTCCTCAATGTAGTGGGTCTCTCTGCATACATTGCTGCCATGGCAACTGGTGTTGCAAAGGAGCTCAGCAATCGGAAAATTACCACCCAAGTCACTACTTTGCCTCGTGCGTATGGACCGCTGTCAGACCCCACTTTCCCGTGTTTTTCGTATTCACCACCGGATTTCTTTGTTCTACCGTCAACGTCGTTTGTGTCCGAGAATACACGAAGTGGTAGCGGTCGTCCTGACGAGTTTTTGGAAAAGCCTTCTCCATTGTGGATCATTGAAGATAGATTTCCATTCATCCTCAGTAAACTCCCTACTATCTTTCCCACTACTATGGACCGCCTGGAGGGTACTCCGCAAACAGAATTCTCCACCGTGAGCATACTGGATGAATTGATAGCTTTTGCGGCAAGTTTGGAGGCAGACATCCAGCCTTACGCCTTGCCCCAGGTTGAAAATGTACTTCACGAACAATCTCAGAGGCGCTTCCTGGACTTGTCCCGTGTTTGCGTCCCTGAAGTTCTCCTTCCGGGGGTCATGAGCATCGACATATCTTCTAAACAAATGCGGAGAGTGATGCAACATCAACGTCGATCTCAGCCATGGATTCGTTCTCTTTTGGGTCTTGCGATAAATGAAGACAAATGGGGTCTATTTCGTGCCGATGCGGCCGGGCTTCAAGAATGTACTTTCGATAAGACGACGGATTTTGGTGTAATTCAATGTATTCGAATCGCATTGGGCATAACCGTGGCCACAAACGAAGAACTTGGTATTCATCCTGCATTCTCATTTCGAGAGATCGTTTCGAAACTTCCTTCGGAGTCAGATCCTGACATAGGAGGAAACCATACCGCACCGAACGCCGACGTAGAGATGCCGCCGAACAAGAAGGCTCGGAAAGCCAATAACGAGTATCATGTTTCCCGTTCTGGAATCCCTTCAAGACCCAGACTATACAGATACAAGGAAGTGAGCTTTTGCACCCTAGAGAATCGAAATCTACATACCCTCCATTCTGATGCTGTCGAACCCAAAGCAAAGTACTATGTCAAGTATTTATTGGAGGATCAACGCTCACTTTTCGGTCGTTCCACACGAGTATGGTGTGTATACAAGGAGGTCCCGGATGAGGAGAAGGCAAAGTATTCTGAGGCAAGCGGGGTTGTCAAGACCTCCCCCCTTTTTGTTGGCCCATTTGCTCTTAAAATGTACAATGCTGATGTCAATCATGAAGCATACAAATATGGTCTCATACAAAAGGCAATCGAGGCTAATGTCCGACATGTCGTCCTCCCGAAATAGTATGTCCTTTTAGCAATCATCCTATCAAGTATGAATAGAATGCTAACAAAAGATAGTGTCTGGTACCTAGGAAGGGTTGTAC
Organism: Termitomyces sp. T27; assembly: GCA_017657375.1. Lineage (NCBI taxonomy): Eukaryota > Fungi > Basidiomycota > Agaricomycetes > Agaricales > Lyophyllaceae > Termitomyces > Termitomyces sp. T27. Next base: position 15,576 of record JAGGAW010008607.1, on the reverse strand, counting down.
AAAACTTGAGACCTGGAGGATATCTGAAATCAGATGGCTCTGAATTGGATGACCGTGAAGAAATAATGATGATCTCGCCATTTAAACGCACATTAGCACAATTTTCGGACGCGGATGAATTCTATCGAGGTCTTATTGACGCACTGAAAGGTGTGTATCTTGTACTATTTTCGTGCTCAGTTTTCCTCACCAAAGAATTAGGCATTGAATCCTTAGCAAACGCGGGTCTGATGCACTGCGATGTCAGCATCGACAACATCCTTTTGGAAGCCGAATTACTTCCTGCGTCGAAGGAATCGATTGTATTTGTAACGTTTTCCACTGATGGAGCTGCAGATACCGAGGTCGCGTTACTCTTCCAGCCGTCTGGATCTGATGGTGGACTACATGACCTCGACCTTCTGCAGCGTGTCTCCGATGATCAACAGCCAAACCCAGAACGAGAAGTGAGTCACAATTTGCTAATAATACCTTCCTTCATTGATCCCCGCTAAAGTTCAGTCGTGTTGTAAGTTCTTGTTATATCTGAAAATTTAATCTGTTCTGACCTTTGATTACAAATATACAGGGCACACTCCCATTTATGTCCATCGAATGTATCAAGGGACAGAAACATATTGTCATTGATGACGTGAGTGTCATTCGAGCCTAAGTGATATATGTTTTATGTTATCCTTGTATCTAGATGCACAGCTTGTTCTACGTCCTCTACTTATCCATGTTCCGATTGGCTGGACCAGTTCCTAACTGTTATCCGTCAGCACCCAAGGAAGTTGTCTTTAAATATCCCAAAGAGGTCAAAGATTGGGCAGACGACGAGTCAGCCGTCTACGGATGGACGAAAGAGCAGTTATTTTCACATCTGAGGGCAATGAAGATATTCTTCTTCGAGAGGCAAGGTGAAAATATGTCCTGTCCTCCATGGTATCTCACTGCTGCAACTCAAAGCCTACCTTTCTGGAGGAAAAACTTTGCCATCCATCGAGTTTTCCTTGCTGCTTTTCATGAAGAATTATGGTTCGAGGCTTTCTCGAATGAGTTCGAGATAATGTGGGTTCGTAGAAGAAGCAATATCTCACCTAGAACGCTCATAGAAAAGTTGGAGGGATATGAGGTTATGTTAAGAGATATGTTAAAAGATCTTAAGTGATCTATTAATTTACATGATTTATGGCGGGTGGAAATGTCTGATGTACAGAGTCGGAATGCACTGGCGCTTCTCGCATTATTATATACATATTCATACATCAGTATGGGCCGGGAGCCAGCTATCACGGCCACAAGTGTGGAACAGAGCGAGAGTATCGGTCTGCCTTACATGTTATACTGATGAACGTATAAAGTAAATGCTTGTGTTGGTCCAAGGTACTTGGGACTGCCGCAGATAGATCTGTTGACCACCAACTTCAAGTATAAACTTGAACATGATGGATAGGTATACGGTCATACTTGTGCGTCTTTCATAGGTGAACTAGACAAGACATGCGCGTAAATTCAATCTGAGTAGGATTCTAAATAAGCATTTTACGGAATTTCTAGCTGGATGCACAGGATTAACTACTTACAGGCCAGCTCGAACATGGGTTCATTGATCTTATCTAGATCTTATCTCTATATGACCATCACACGATTCGTTTTTGCGCAACGTCTTGGTCAAAGGGCACTGTCACCTCACTGGGCATTAAACCGTGCCACCACCATACGAAATTAGTGCAGAATCCGATGCTGCCGTGAAAAGACTGCTGGAAGTTACAGTTGTTTTATTTTCGTGACTCGTCCAAATAAAGATTTGTATTTGGAAAGTTCAATGGAAGGATGATGACAAAAGATCAAGACGAAGACGAAATACGCGACAAAAGGTCACAGAATCGTGCTTAAAGCCTGCCCTGGTATCCTTAGCCAATCACGACCCTCACATGAATCTTATTCTCTTTCCCCGATATGTAGATATTAACGGAGGTGCTTAACCTTGAAAAACCAGCCACCTGGCAAGTCTGTTTGGTGCGCTACTTTTTTCCCTGGTGACTCGAACTGACTTGATTGAGATATCAGGCGACCACAATACTCGACTAGAATATGTATGTCACCAGCTACATTCCGGACGACTTGCGGCCTCATCTCATCCTTCAAAGTGTCCTTGATCTTGTCGGATCAACGCCCTTCAAAAATTTTCGGTCGACGGCCTTCCGTGCACATCACCAAGGCTAACACCGTGGATAAGATCTCTGGGGCACTCATTACAACCCCAAAGAAACATATTGTCTTTTACTGGTCCAACTGTGTCCTTCAGCTATGAACGAAACAGTTTTGAGCGCAAAACTACGAGCCTCACTCGCCTCCCGTGAATCCCGATTGATCCGGCGTCGATTGCCCGAGTCCTCATCCGCCCCAAATCTAATCGACTTCAACACCAATGACTACCTGTCCCTTTCCACCTCGCAAATACTTCGAAAACAGTTTCTGAGCAAACTTAGTGCTTCGCCAGATGTGCTTGGATCAGGCGGATCGCGGTTACTCGTCAATGGCAGCGCGCATAGTGCCTTCGAAGAGCGATTGCGTACATTTTTCGGTGCCGAAGCAGCATTGCTCTTTAACTCCGGGTTTGATGCCAATGTCGGGTTCTTCTCTTGTATACCACAGCCAGGAGATGCCGTAATATACGATGAGTATATCCACGCATCCGTGCACGACGGGATGCGCGCCTCACGTGTTACAGACGCGCTTTATCCCTTCAAACACAACGATCTTGCGTCGTTCAAATTTGTCATGGCGCGAGTAAAAAGAGAACACCCTGGTGCAAGCGTGTTCGTCGCAGTAGAGAGCCTGTATAGTATGGATGGGACGTTTGCGCCACTCAAGGAGATCTCGGAAGCCTTGGAAGGGAAAAATACGTATCTAGTGGTCGATGAGGCTCATGCGACCGGTATATATGGACCACAGGGCAAGGGTCGGGTGGCTGAACTTGGACTTGAGAACAAAGTTCTCGCCCGTCTCCACACATTTGGAAAAGCACTAGCTGCAACAGGAGGTTGGCGTCGATATTAAATTTTACTTGCTATCGCTGATGTCCCTGTAGCTGTAATACTGACCTCCACGCTCATCCGCGACTACCTCATCAATTACGCGCGCTCTCTGATCTATACCACATCGCTCAGCAATGTGAACATTATTGCCGCTGACTGCTCCTTTGATCTACTCATCGACGGCACTGCCTCCCAAGTATTTCCGTTACTCCCTGATTCTATCCTCATATTCTCTAACCTCTCCCTGCAGCTTGCTTCAAAACTCCTTGATCTTTCCGTACATTTTACCAACTACCTGCGGTCGAGGCTGACAAACATCCCATCGGCTCTCCTTTCCCTCCCAGATCACCTGAATAGTTCTCACTGTCCTCCATCGCCAATCATCCCTCTCATGACTTCGCACCCACGGCCGCTCTCCGCGGCGCTCCGTGCGCTCGGCATGAATGCACGTCCCATCACGTGGCCGACAGTTCCCAAAGGACGAGACCGTGTGCGCGTGTGCTTGCATGCAGGAAACACTCGGGCGGATGTTGAACGCCTCGCGCTTGCCGCGGTACAGTGGGCAGAAGCAGTGATGGTGCAGGTATTGCGGGATGAGAAAGCGCAGGTCCGCGAGCGAGAAGAAAAGGCATCACCAGGGGAAAATGAGGTTACTGACCACAGGTTGGTAGCCAGCAAATTATGAGAGTTGGCTATCTGTGAGGATGGGACAACACCAGGTACGATTGCGACAAATGGTATCTTGTCAGCGTTTCGAAGTTGATTGTATATCCGTCCCAGCCCGCTCGAGCCCGCTCGTTCGCGTTGCGTTAAGAACTATCTATAGACTACTGTACGGACTGTGCCTACACATTCCAAATCAAGATATCAGTACATCGATATCCCCTGCTCTTTAAGGTACCTCTGTGCTAGCCTAAGTATTTATATCATTACAAATCTGTCAGTGCGACTCGGAGTCACCGTCAGTGAGCACGTCTATTCTTGACTACATATGTCAACGACTTCTCCGCGACCTCGGAGTTACAAGCTTCGAATGAAGAATTCGACGTCGAAGCCCTGCCCCCTCAACGCCTCAACGAACCGAGTGCTTATACCACGCACTAAGTACTTAAGTACAATTCAATTCCTCGTCCCACGATTTCCGAACAGGGGGCGTGTGGGACCCACTAATAATGGGCACACACAAAACGGGTATCAATATCCTCTCAATTTACAGAACTCTTTGTCGCTTCGGTATGTCACGCAGATAATGTCATAATGAGAGCGTTCTATACATACGCCATGATGGTGTATATGCTACATAGTATATGGCGGCCGAGCGATACCAACATCTATTTGCATAAACATTTTTCATCGGGGTGTCCAGGGGGTGGCCAGTGTGTGTCCAAGCGCCACATCGAAGCACAACTTCGCGCGCCGTGACCGTGATTAGCTGCTTCTCTTATGCTTCGAGATGCTGTCTGACCGCCTGGACATTGGTCGATGACACCTGACATCGGTTAAGGTCCGTCCTATGCTTCCGACGTGCCAGATATATTTATTCTACAGCCAAGGACCTGAATGCATACATACTGAAATTTCAAAATTCACAGAACACAGGTCGAGAAGAGAACGTAGAAGAAAGGCACAATCAGGCCAGATTATCGACCACGTGGTGACGTGACTGTGACATTTTTTAAACGAGTATTGTATACTTCCGCGCTGATGATCATGAATATTATCTCCATACCACGATGAACGGAACCCATCGCATGGAACTTGTTGAGCTGTGTCGCCGAAAAATTCTTCCGGAATCGCATCATGTACACTGAGGTTTTGGATATACATAACCATCACCTCTTTCCCCACCCTCACCATCTCCAGTCCGAGCACTAGTAATTCAATTCAATCCTCATTATGTCATTTAAAGAGGTACGCCAGCCTGAGGCTGATACTTTACTGTGTTAACCTGGATGATCAGAACTAACAAGTCAAATATGTAGTTCAAATTTGCGGAGAAACAAGCTGCATTCACAATCGATTTTCTAATTGTTGGTGGTGACATAGCTGGACTGGCTTGTGGTGGGTAGCGGTTTGAAACGTCATTTGGGTTGCAATGAAATTGATTTCTGCTCTATAGCTGTGGCTCTCAGGCGCGTCGGGCACCGCGTGACCGTTCTTGAGCAAGACGATGCTGATACACTAAACAAGAGACGGGTGGGTTCATCCATCTTTATCAAAGCTCTAAGATGCTTATGGTGTGCCTCGATGTAGGAGTCAAGTGGACCTTGTCGCATGGCACCAAATCTCTCCAAAATTCTATACCACTGGGGGCTTGAAAACGAAGTCCGTGCCATAGCAGTCAAAGCGGATCAAGTCAACCTCCTTCTCTGTAAGTACTGAAACTTTTCTCGTGTACCTTCCTCGTCTCACCGCAACAAAGATGAGACAGGTGAATCGCTTGGTACACATCATTGGGGTGAAGAGGTACTTCGTGATACACAAGGGGAATTCATGTTCGCACAAGTGGGTTCTCGAAGTTCTAGTCTTAGATTTAGTACTGATTCTTGACTCTTGACGTAGCATGCCGCCCTCCGACACTTGCTTTACGAGCTTGCCCTCTTCAGTGGCGCCATTGTGCGCCCAGGGGCAAAAGTATCCATCATAGATGCTGTCAATCAAACTGTCACCCTCACGAATTCTGGGGAACAGCTACGAGCCGACGTCATCATTGGTGCGGACGGTGCGACAGGCCTCACACGACGTCTACTTCGCCCACCTGTGCAAGAGCAGCTTGCGGCGGAGCGAATGAACATGTACAGGTAAGGATGATGCGTATGACGGACCTTCCGAACAGAAGACTTAAGATGCCGTTCCAGTATGACAGTACCACGGCAAGCAATCATCGAAGATACCGATCTGGCACATCTGTATAGCCAGAATGATGTCAGTCTTCTCTCTGGACAGCGCTTCGGTCTTTTCATGTCTTCTCCCAGACCACGATGTTTAATTGGTTCGGGCATGGCCGGTCCGCTCTCGGCTTCCCAACCGTGCGTTTTTGTGTAATACCGTGACATATGAAGGCCGTTCAATCCTTGTACAGGGAGATGGTTCCAGATTTGGGCTGTTCATATATGGACCTGCAACTGATGTTGAATACGGGACACAATGGGATCAACACGTCCCGCCGAAAGACCTTGATTCCTTGCTCTCGAGAGCAGAACCAACGTGAGTGCTCCAATGATCTGGTAGACAGTAATTAATTGCTCCAGAACAGATTGAAAAAATTATGTAAATTATCAGAAGAAGTGACATGTACGAGCGTGTGGATACACCCAGAGCTCGAGGAGTGGGTGCATCAGAGTGGGCACATGCTCGTGATCGGGGAGGCAGCACATCCCTTACCCGTAAGTCCCTACTTCTCCTCCTTTTGCCCCTTAACAATATCCTTCTGCATCATCTAGCCAGGATCTGTGCAGTCGACAGCCATGGCTATAGAAGACGCCGCAGTGCTCGCAAAGCTCTTCTCGCATCTACGCAACGCAGATCAAATAACGACCTTCCTGTGGGCATTCCAGGAGCTACGACAACCGCGGTGTGATTCCGTGACGACGAAAGAGGCGAGTATCCTTATGTATGTGACGATGAAGCAATGTGAGGCGCAACAACAGCGCGATGACACGATGCGAGCGAAACGTGATGCGGGTAAAGGGGTACTGGAGGCGAACGGGGAAGCGGAGGAGTCCCCGGAGTGGGTTGAGGTCAAGGATGTGTTTGGATATAATGCAGAAGACGAGGCAGATAACTGGTGGGTGCAATGGGGGTTGCTACGGGAGAGAGCCAAAGGCGCGGATGTGTCTTATGAGACTCTTCCGATACAGATTAAGACAGCTGTCTCTCACTGAATATATATGTTCGGCGCGAACTTGGGACTTACCTAAATGGCTTGATAGGCTTTCCATAAACCTTAGCACCTCGGCTGCGCGTGGTTAACATGCGCGACCCGGTTGTTGAACAGCATTGTGCCTGAGGCCTCAATGGTACTGCAGCTTGCCGAGGATGACAATGGTACCAGCGAGTGATACAAGTGACGCTTTGTCATTTGCATAGGAGATTAGAGTCACCGTCATCCCTCTTTCAATCTGTGTATCATGTCACTGGCACTTATTCTCAGTTATATTAGCTGCTTTTGAACCGATATTACACTTTCACTAGGTTACGGTCCAGATCGCCCTTGGGAATACAAATGAAAAATCAAATGGAGCTTTCGATGGTGATAGTTCATTCAAGTTGTTAACTGCCTAACGATTATCCTTTTGCATAGACGAAAACCCGCGTCCATTGTTTATACAGGGGTTTTCGGCAGAATAATTTCCAAAATTCGCACCAGGCGACAAACACGAGAGACATTCCAATCACTACGCCCCACTCCCAAGAAATTCCTGATTGATAAAAGACGTGATTATTGAACCCGGGAATGTAAATTGCTAACAGAGGTATCAGACACCAAAACACGTGTAATCCAATGAAGATGTCAGACGTACGCAATACAACGCTAATCATGCCACCCACGACGGACCACAGGAGAAGCTGATTCGCCCAGACATCCCTGTAAAAGGCTCGCCCTGGTGTCAAAGAAAATAGAGAACGATCCACTACAAAAACAGAGTTATCAGCCTGAACGATTGAGAAGACGAAGCTGGCTGTATAAACATACATGATTTCAATTCAAGCGCGTAGAGGAGGATCTGAAAGATCAAGGTCGCAAAGACAGTTGAGCGTGCTCTGAACACCGAATTGCACTCTTTTGTATGCACGTGGTTACATTCGTGCAGGAGAGAGCTGTTACCGTTGCCTGCGCCGTATACAATTATAATGAACTGCGAAAGTGGCATTTGAGAATAACAAATGTGAAGGAAGACGGCGTGCTTACGGTCACCAAACAGGTCGCTCCCATCACAATGCCGTAGGATAAACAATCGATGATAACCGGCCAAGTAAAAACACCGTCCTTCGTCGAGTGAGGGGGTCGTCTCATAAGATCGGCGGGCGCTCTTTCTAGGCCCAGCCCGAAGGCAGGGGGAGAGCTCGTTAGCTACATATCGTTAGATTATATCAAAATTATCCAGGTATAAATGACGTACCATATTGACCCAGAGTATAGCTAGAGGACTCAGCGGAAAGACACTTGTGTTACTATCGGTAGCGATAAAGCAGAGCCCCACGATTAAGAGAACAACTTCGGCGACGTTCGTGGTCAGTAGATGTAGGATGAAACGTTGTATGTTGAGGAAAAGCCTGCGTCCTTCTTGCACGGCAACACGAATCGAGTCAAAGTTGCTAAATGAATTCAAGCATTCAAAAACCAGTCACGATGTTTCGAAGAAACCCTACTCGTCGGTCAGCACCAGATCAGAAGCATCCTTCGCGACATCAGACCCAGCCATGCCCATGGCAATTCCAACAGGTGCCAGTTTGAGCGCGGGTGAGTCGTTGACACCGTCACCTGACATGGACAAGTGTTTTCCACGACGCTTCCCAGCGTGAATCATACGGACTATTGTTCAGTTCATGAGCAATTTGTTTGGAAGATCTACAGGAATCTCACCTTTAGTCTCTGGCGCACACCGAGCAATCACAAGCGGGAGTTCCGGTAAGGCGTCGATCTCTTCATCGCTTAGCTTATCAAACTCAGCAGCCTATGTAACACAGCAATCATGAACTATGTATAATGAGAGACATGAGGGATGTATGTGAACATACAGTCATGACCGCGCTCTGCGGTGCGTTAGGCGAGATGATGTCGACCGATTCTGCGATGGCTCGGGCAGTCGTCAGATGGTCACCGGTTAGCCTTGCAGGGGACAGTCAGCCAACAGTCAAAAGCAGAGAATTAACTCGCACATATGAACGACGATTCCAGCCTCTTTGAAAGCCCTGACGGCACCTGGTGTCTCCGGCCGCGGAGGATCGAATATCCCAGCCAATGCAAGGAAAGTGAAGTCCTTTTCGGCATCCTCCCTACTGATATTCTCTATGTCGCCCGGCGGAAGAGTACGCTTTCCCATACCGATAACGCGAAGACCTTGAGAAGCGAATTCTTCAGCCTTGATAAGAAAGGTATTCTTAATCGCTTCAGTCATGGGAGCCGCCGTTAAGGGATCTTTCTCTGGTGAGGTGACATATGTGTCGGACAGATCGAGAATACGCTCCATCTGATGTGGAATCAGTAACACAGTAACCAATGGATCGGCGGGGACGTACAGCGCCTTTAATAAGACAAATATTTTCCTCTTCTTTGTTATCCCAGTATATTGTCGTCATCCTTTTAAGCTCGCTGGAAAAGGGGAACTCAGCCTTGAGCGCGTAACGCTTGGCTTCACTTGATTTGCGATTTTCAAGGAATTGTGCCTCATCCTTCTTCTCGACGATGACTTCGCCGAGCGCAGGCCTCCCCTGAGGTGCGTTTTGCTCTGACGAATCCGCAGTGAGCGTTGGGCGCCCAAGACCAAGCTTCGTGGCAAAAACCTGCAGAGCGACCTCAGTGGGATCACCGGTTGACTTCCACTCGCCCTTCAGATTCTTGTGGATCCTGACATCTGTTGTTAGCGAGTGTGAGAAGCCAGACTATAGAGCACGTACGTTGCAACATTGCAGAGAGCAGCAACTCTGACAGCTTGAGATAGTCCTTCATAGCGTGTCTCGGGAGTGATAACGGACCCGTCGCTCTCCCTGCGTACGGCACCCCCATCTGGATCGAGAGCATCATGCGCAGTATCGGCGACATATTCGACAGTGTTATTAATGTCCGCAGCGAGCCAGAACTTCCGAACGGACATTTTCCCTGCACGATGATGATGATCAACAGAGATACTGGAACAAGAAAAAAACGCACCGAGTGTGAGAGTTCCAGTCTTATCACTACATACATCAGTGACGCCACCCAGATTCTCCAACGCATCCAACTTTCTGACAATAACGTTCTCCCTCGCCATCTTCCGCGTTCCAACAGCCATCGTCAGTGTCAGAACGGCAATGAGCGACTCCGGGATGATCGCGATGGCACAAGCAATTCCGTATAGTACGACATTCTCGTCGACGTTGAAGCGTGCGACAGCGAATACGATGATTATGAGGATGATAGCACAACCGAAGAGCATATATGCGAGCTTATTGAGCTTGATTTGAAGGAGTGTACCGGAGGTAAGACCACTGAAATTTGAGTGAGATTGACGAGGAAAGGAAATTAGAAAGGAGGCTTACAGCCATCGTGCAATCTTGGCGAGGGCTCTCTTATGGAAGGGTCGCGAGTCGGTTTCTTTGCTCTTCCCGGCCCCCTTTCCACTAATAGCCTCAGCAATGCGACCGATCTTGATTATTCCGAGTCAGCGCCAATGGGGGAGAAGGAAAGTAAATACGCACCTGTGTCTTCATGCCAGTGCTGACGACGACTCCGGTGCCACGTCCCTTCGTGACTATCGTCGAGGCATAACAAAGATTCAGACGGTCTCCTATAGGTAAATCTAGATCTTCGCTGTCTAACGTCTCCTCGGTCTTGGTGACTATGAAGGCCTTCAGTTTGTGATAGATAGGAGATGGGACACTATTTTTACCCGGTACAGATTCTCCAGTCAATAACTGTTCGGAAACCTCGAGATTTGACACAGAAAACAGACGTAACTGTAGAACCCACCATACAAATGGTCAGTTGAACCCCAAAGTTGATTGACAAAAAGACAAACATCAGCAGAAATAACGTCTCCGTCTTTAATCATCAAGACATCGCCTGGAACGACGTCTCTTGCTGGGATCGCCATGCTTTCTCCGTTGCGGATGACGAGTGCGGTTGGCGAAGATAGTTGTCGCAATGAATCCATAGTCTTCTCCGCGCGATACTCTTGGAAGAAGCCGACTCTGTATCGCCAATTTCAAGAACATGAAAGTTTGGGCAAATGGACGAACTGACGTTGTATTAAGAACAATGACAGCCGCAATTACACCGCCTTCAATCCAGTCTTTGACGCCAAAGCTTAACGCTAATGCCGCGATGAGCACGAGTGTTAGAGCATTTGCTGTACGAAAGCAATTATCAAATTAAACTCAAAAGGGGCTTCAACAGCACTCACCAAGCTGTTTTATAAGGACCTCTACGGTGGAGACTCCACCATCCCCATCAAGGAGGTTGTCACCACAAGTTTCTAGTCTTCTAGCGGCTTCGTTCTTTGTAAGGCCGTTTGCTTGGTTAGTTCCCAGCTGTTGAACGAGCTGATCTACTGTCAGAGTGTGGGAAATAGGGCCTAGGATGGCATAGTTGGGATTCGTGGGGCTAACAGTAACAGAAACAGTAGTATTCGTGCGACTCTTGATCTTCAGACCGTCGTTGCGCTTGAAGATTTCCATAGTGTGTATTTACGGAGGCATTTTTGACGTCGTAGCTTTGCATTATATACTGTCTTAGATGCGCATAGGGTCGACACGTGCTTATCTCAATGCAAGCATTTTGTGGAGACTTGGTACCTTGAACGTTGACTCATTGATTCTTGGCACAAAATGTTTAACTTGAGAAGTCAAAATGATAAGATACAGGGGTCTTAACTCACCGTAAGTGGTAAACCATTTCCTTTCAGTCATTTCCATATAGTGATGTCAGTACGACCTCAGACAAAACCAACTCGAACGATTGACCCAGTGAAACATTTTCTTGAAGGGAAAAGGGGACCAGGTGACAGGCAAGTTGTTCATGAAGTACCTTAGCGTATTGAGATATATCAGAAGAACTATAGAACAGCAGCCATGACACAGAAATGGTCGTAGTCGGTCAGTCGCGAAATTTTGTGCGAACTGCGAAGCGACCAATCGGTTGGGTGCTGATCTGTGCTGATTTCCGAATCGGCATCGGACGGCAGTTCTCGGCACGTGAACCAGATGTCCTCCGGCGACCAACTGGTAAACCGGTCATTTGCCTGTCATCATTGAATCAAGAGTTTCAACCTGTTTCAACTCAACTGCTGCTCGCTCATTATTGCAAGATGTCAATAGTTTGTACTATGTGAAAACTCGAAGCTTACAATAGGCTCCTATCATGATGGATTATGGTTACTTTTTGATTGACATGATGACTTGAAGATCAGACAAATATGCCGGCCCCAGTAATCACCGGCCCCGTCTTCCGTTTTGCTCTCACTTTCTCGGAGAATCGGTATCAAAGGAAAGAGGCACTTCGCAAAGTCAGCACGCGGCTTCATTGGCAGGATGGTCCACGTGTTCATTGCCCTGCACCCGATACAATGTTATCTATAAATTTCTGGCTTGCCAGGGTATATTCTGGGAAACTATTACTTACATGCAACAGCAATGATTACCTTTCCTGGAACAACAGTATCACAGCATCTCCCCTGGTCGCGAGATACTAGTCATCTTGTCGGGGTGAAATTTTTTTGTGATCAGCATAAACTCATCACGAACATATTCTTCGCGTCGAGGTTTCGAGCGTTTGGGTTACTTATACCGACAAGGAGATACTTTTCAAGATAGATTCCGGAAATCACACGGACAAAATTGAGCCACGCCATTGGCTTCTCCATGGATTAACGGATTATGCAGAGGCGACCTCAGTCCACAGATACGACCTCTTGCTCGGGCCGGTCATTCTGCTGCGTTCCATACAATGTGCACATGCAATGAGGGATGAGGCCTGAGGGATGATCCAACTTGATGGACAGCCTCGGTTGACATGATTCAAATTGGCTTAGGCTACTTTCGTGATCATATGGAGTAGTGTCAACGTGATCTTGTTGCCTCTCAACCAACTTCAAGTTTCCATCGCCAGATCTCCAAAATGACCTGATCTTGAGAAAGCCCACCATCTCTCACTTCCTTATTATCTCGCCACACGTCTTGTCTCACACTGGAGCGAAACTGATCTTCCTAGTATCTGTCTATCTGTTTCACATATGGAAATAGATGCTACATCAGTGGATCAATACAAGGGGTTTTGATGTTCCTGCAAGTACATAATCTCAGGACAAGTCGGTCGCTCTCTACCCATCTCCCAACCACAACAGTATGTCGCCGGACGAAGAGAACCTCCTTCAAAAGATTGGTGTCCTCCTCCTGGGCAATCTCGCAGGGTTTACTGCGATGACCCTGGTGTACGGTACGATAAGGTTACTTCTACTTGAATATCTAGTATTTTGACCTTGTTGTCTTCGCAGGTGTTTTCGTTCTATTGTTTTCAATTTCTACGTATAAGATGGTGTACGTTCTCTTATCTGCTTCAATCGTTTGCGGTATGGGTCCTGAGATGATGTTCTCAGGAATCGTGGCATCAAGGCCCGAGGCACGGTGGCCATGTTTGTGATGTCTCTCATTACCTTCCTCATTGCGACGGTGTACTGGTGCGCCTACCTCGCTTCTTTTGCAACTCTTGTTCGCGGGATCCTCGTCGATACGGATATCGGCCCCCTCGACACAGGGGGCAGTTTCGATGGTATCAACAAGAAGAACCTCCGCTTCACACGGATGCAAAATTGGACCGCACAGCTTCTTGTAAGTTTGTCTGATGTCCAGATTACACCGAGCATGGCTCTACATAGCCTGATTGTTCACGTGTCTCATAGCCGATGTTCAGCAATGCTGTTCTCATATCCAGAATTCGTGTTTTGTACCCCACAAACCCATGGGTCTTGGTTGTACCGATTGCATTATTGGCTGGTTCAATAGGTGAGCTCATTGAAGAGCTCAGGAGAAATCATGGTTTACTAAGATGGTCATAGGCAGTGGCTTCGGCCTTCTCGGTGTGATCTCAACACAGGAATTCGATAGTACCACTGTCCTGGGTGCCACAAAGCTCTGGAAAGATATCTTTCTTTCCTATCTGTCTCTCACTCTGGCAACGAACATGATCAGTTCACTACTGATCTCTTTGGAAGTCATGTATGTTGCCAGGCCCGATTCAGACTCGATTCAATCATCGCTAACAGACCTGTCCTAGTCGTCTACAGAAAGACAAGGGAAACATTGGAGCCACCCTCAAGATCTCCCAGGCCCGAGTCGTTGTGATTATACTTCTGGAATCCGGTATATTGTTTGCCGCTTGTCAGGTCAGTGCAATGTTATTATTGTCCGACTTGAACACTACTCTAACAGTGTCCTTACAGGCCATCAATCTCGGTCTTGAACTCGTCAACCCTACACCAGACTCATCTTTGTACTTTGCTGCTATTGTCATTACCTCTATCTATGCGATATGCTCTGTACGTGTCAATTTTCGTTTTGAGCGTCATCATTTGCCAATATCTTGTTAGGCTCTATACCCCACCGTATCAATCCTCCTTATCACTGTACAACGGTCGATCCCCCATCTCTTCGGGCAAATCCCCATCGTGCCCAAGAAACCATCGAATGTCGCTGTCAAGAATACCGGCGCACGCACCGCAACTAGAGGCAATCTGGTCTTCGCTCAAGCCGCTACTACTCAGCTTGGGACAGTGCATGCAATTGACGGAACCACGACCTCAGTCCAGAATCCCCAAGTCGTGTCGTTCCTCGTTGACAATAATCCTGACAAGGCTCGAACGGTCATCGAGATCTCCAACAACGAGGAGAAGATGGATGAGAAGCAGACCAAGACTGCTCCCTTCTAAAATCATCTGATATCAACCAATCGCTGTGAACACTTCTAAATTCCGCTCTTGTTTCTGAGTATGTAGTGTGTAACTCACCGTCTACTGTATTTATACATTTCGCCTACCATACTTCGAGTTTGTAGAACATCGGTTTCCCTCCATACCCCGTTCTTCGTCGGTGTCGATCGACAGGGATAGTGTTCGCGCAGCATGTATGTATCATATCGACCATCTTTTGATGCTTCACGCAACTTTGGCATTTTATTGGGATGTCGTAGCCAGTCACCTCAATTTCTTGCTAAGAGAGATGTATGTACGTGCCATGCGTCAATCCATATATCGTACAGTTCTCGAGTCTTTCTCGCAAAAGGTTGTTTTTCATAGTCTTTGTACGATTCGTGCTGCCCGTACAGTGACGTAGTACATGGCACATCTTCACCATTTCCTCACCTATAAATATAATCACTATGTAAATTGATGAACATTTCATCTTTGAATCGCACTGGTACAGGCGTGGATGTATTGAATGGCATTCTTAGTGAATAGAAGGGGAATCAAATTTTTATGAACTATAATAGTGAACAAGGTATATGTAATGGTTTAAACCCGATGAAAGCCTTCTCAAATTCCAATGCTGTATGGATTGGGCAACTCGCTTCTGATGAGACCGAGGGGTCGGTGATTGGCTCACCTGGGCTCACCTGGGCTCACAAATATAACTTGGTTGTTCCTTACAGATTCCTGAGACCCCAACATACGATGCAAGTACAAAGCACATCCAGATACTAGTAGACTGCGGAATCCAGCCACGAACCCAGTGAATCCCATGATGTCTTATTTGGTAGGTAGGTAGGTAGAATTACCGGCGAGGTCCACGCATGAACAACCGGGGTCCGTACTACATACATTTGGTCGCGTACCAAGTATGCTACGGACATCTCCCCTCT